>MDYQ01000136.1:0-78073 GCA_003024175.1 Planoprotostelium fungivorum
CATTGCCTTTTCGAACAGTCTCAAAGGTAAAATCATACGCTCGGATCGAACGCTTGGCCTCTCGACCTCTCGAGACGTCGGCGTGTGTTCATCTTTTTCATATTCTGATAGACTTTCTAGTTTGCTAAAGGAAATGGCTCAAGCATCAATAACACCCTTCCAAGCTTTCAAGAATGCCCTCACCCAGCCGTGGGATAAGATCAAGACAGCCGACACAAAAGCAGAACGGACAGACATTATTAAGGAGGTTTTGCCACAAGTCACTGCACTGAACCTCCGCTCAATTCTCTCTGACTGGGAGTCTGATACGCCACTCCCCACCCAGACCGCCCAAGGAGCTGCCGGTGAGTCTCGACCTTCTTTATTCTCTTTTTATTCTATATATTCTCATCATGGTGTCCCCAGGGCCTCTATGGGGCTCTACGGGCCTCTCAGGCTCTAGCTCGCATAGCGGCGGCCCTGGGTGTTGTTTTGGCTGCAATGATTGAAGATTCTGTTCTGACAAATATAGAGGACCTTATTCTGAGTCGTAGCACCATGGAACTGATCAAAAAATCTGTCTTCTACTTCTCAGAGAATGGGTCTCCTATAGGGGTTGGATTCTGTGTTGAAAACCAAGATACTGCAGTGAGTGCTGCTCATCTATGGGAGGTGAACAATCAGCCTATAATCAAATGTGGCGATGTAGTGACAGGTACAGTAGAAAGATATATGACTCATATTGAACCATACAGGATACTTTGCACCACCGTATGATGGAGAGACTATAGAGCTTAGAGTAGATGCTGTAGATTTTAGGCTGGATGTGATAAAATTCCAAGTAATCAGAAGGTCATCTACTGCTACTGAGGCATTCCTCCCAGTTCACCGCAGAGTGTTGGAGTTTGGTAATAATATTTCCTCTTTTTTAGTATTGACTTGAACAGGAACACGATGTGTTCTGGTGGCTTTCCAGATTGGAATGGAGAGGGAGATGAAGGACATCAACCCTAACACAACAATGGGTATTGTAGAGGGCTCTGTGTGAAGATCCACCCACGCCATCTTTCATACTCATGTCCAAGTTTTGGGGGAGATAGTGAAGGTGCTCTTATCTTACGTAGTGGTGAAGTCATTGGTATACATGTGGAATCTATTTCTCAATGGAGGGCTTGTACAGCAGCAGACTGCTCTGATCCTAATGTTGAGGATGATCTCTGTGATTCTATAGATTCACTCTCTGCTGGCTTAGTTTATGGAGATATTGCCCTTGATTACAAAATATCATATAAACATCTGATTATCTGTAATTGTTGTTGATATGAGATCAATTTTGTGCACCTATACTTGTGTGTATGTCCCTGTAGATGTAATCATTGATAAACAAGGATGTATTATTAATATCTCTTGCAGTCTGCACCCAGCACACCACAGCCTGCATAAAGCAAGTACAGAGCGCACGAACGCTTACAAATGTTTTGCAGAGGATTACCAAACAGAACACAGGAGGTGAGCATTCAATGTGAGGAGAGTAGTAGAGAAATGGACTATAATACCCCTTTTACAATGATGCAGGGGAAATTTCGAACTTGTGGTCTTGGGTTCGTATATATGATATCGCAGGCGGCATGCTTTTGTGAAAATCTCGTAGTTGTGTTACTGGCTTCCACAACATCATGTCCAGGGGATCAGCTCAAGGGTTTCTCTGGGCGATAGAGGCAGGTAGAAGTGAACCGAAACCTGAGGTAGAGAGGGTGGGAAGAACACCAGAGTTATCACCACAACCGAGTACCCATACATCACGGCGTCATACGGAGACAGAACCACCCAAGATCAAGCACAAAGAGAAGTCTTCTTCCAGATCAAAACTGCCATTGCATCGTCTGTTGAATCGGTCTGCTTCTTCGTCTACGGTTGTCAACACCTCCACTTCTCCAACACCTCCTGAAGATGCAACGTTCAAGCCCAGAATCAGGAACTCGGAGACAAATGCATTCGAAGGACAACACAAGATTCTTATCGGTAGAAGTCCAGCACCAACACGAAAGACATCAGTCACTGTGCGTATCATTTCTATTCGCACACGCTGCATTTTCTCCAAATCATTATAACTATACCTGTCGTAGATTATATACTCTATTCATCTCATTACAGCAAGCTGTGGACCGTTCAATAGAACGAGACGAAGAAGATCTCCGAAAGATGTACCACTCTCAAGAATCCATATCTTCACCCAGCACTCTCCGAGCCAAAGGTGAGCACTCTCACACGAAGATATTTCACACGCGCCCACTTTTGCCCCAACAAAAATCCATCCAATCGATAACTCCATATCGATCGACACCGACAGATTACGTCAAACGTCGTCCACCCGCCTTTCCGGGCAGACAGAACTCGCCGTCCAATCAGACCGATATCTCAGACAACTTACGTCACGCCCTGCATCTGCATCTCAATCACGAAGGACATCAACAGCAGGATGACATGGAGTCTTATCTGAAAGCCTGGGCGAGACTTCAATTGAACGAGATGCACAACGGCACCATCAAATCAGGTTCTAAATCAGGAAACCGTTCGCGAACAAATTCGCAAAACGAGAGGTGAAGGCTGAATGTAGAATGGTAAAAGTGACACATCACATCAGGTACACGATGCTGTCGTCAGCACAGGAGGGCATACCCTTCTATAGAAGGGGTCTGCTGATGATGAACTCTGCATCTCAGACGACTTCTGATATCTCCACGCAGACGTTGGAGGACAGCGGTGACGATCTACACTGTTGTAGACAGATCTGATGTAGCGATAGAATACGGAGACAAGGAACAATACTCATACAGGAGATCACCGGAGAATCCAGAGATCCAGATGAGGAGAACGGCATCCCTTCAGAATGTGATGAAGGACATCAACACTCCAAAGTACAAGATGGCCGGAGACGTAAGTCATTCCTCCATCATGATCACATTACAAATCATCACATGATCCATCATCGACTCCATCACATCATCGATTCCGTCACATCGACTCTCACCATCAACTCTATCAAATGATCGACTCCATCAACTCTGCACATCATCATCATCCATGTCGTATGAGCCTCTGGCTGATTCCACTCCAGAGCTTGAGGAAAGCGTCCGTGAGAGAGATCGAGAGGACGAGACTGAGAGAGGCCCTGAAGAACATGATGTCAGGTAATTCTTCCAGCACTCCCACCAAGGTACCGGAAAAACCTCGAATCAGCAAATCCTCCACGGTGACGCGGAACAATTCCTGGAGTCAACTGCAGCAATTAGAACACCGAATAGAGATCAAGCAGAAGAAGCTGATGGACAGGGGGATATTGTCTAATTCCAACTCTTCATCACCCGCCATGGTGGACGCTTCGCCTTCTCCGAGCAACTATTACTTGCCCCCTTCTTCGTTCAAACCTGCCTACAGTAACGGAAGGTGAGAGAGATTTGATGGTGGTGACTCTTCTGAATGGTCTAGTTCACCTGCTGGGTCACTGATATGGAGGACGGGTCACGAGCTGAGGTCCTCTCTGTCTCAGGTGAGAGAGGACATTTTATTCTATTTTATTGTTCAGACGAAATCGCGCAGGCCAGTTTCGAAGATCTACAATCGGTATCACGCTATGACATGGAAGACTGGGACGATGATGACATGGATGATGATCGTCTCAGGGTAAGTTCGCTTCTTTACATCTCACAACGTTCATCATGAATATTGATGTGCAGATGAGAGACTGATGGAGAGACAGTGTGTCGCACCGGGTCCCCTGGAGATGTTAGTCGGTGGTTTTGATGATGCGATGACGAGAGAGACACCACCACCCGCCGCCTTCTCTACCCCCAAGTTCGGAACAGAACAACCGAGGGCGAACACGCACGCCATGAGGCTCCAACTATCCAAGAGTCCGGTCCAATTTTCATCCATCAGCAACAGCATCATGTGAGTCTGCCATGATGCATGCGTGCACGAGCTGATGTCGAGTGCAGGCCGCCAGACCAATCGAAGAACAACGTCATCTTCTCAACTGCCTTCTCTGCCTTCTCACCCGCGGCGGGTGGAGAGAAACACAGCAGCGCATGAGATGGTCTGGCTCTCTTATAAATAGTACGCAATGTCTTTCACAACCCCACGTCTGAGGATCGTGACATGATGGGACGTGATCTGATGCAAATCGTCTCTTCTGAAAATAAAAAACGAGACGGTGGTCGTTGTCTTTGATGATGGAACCGTGATGGACGTCCTCTCGACTGATAACACGTCCTCTACTTTTCTCCCACATAGCGAGAAGAGAGTTACAGGGAGCTGTTTATCTACACTTTTTCAACCCTCTGTACTTCGTGTCTTGTGGTGGTGTCGCTGGGTGCTTCCTCTTTGTTTCGTTGCATAAGTCTAGAAGCTGTGCCATTCGCGACGCTGGACTACTCCCGGGCTCGAAGGAGAACTGAGTCGCTCTTCTCAATTGTCTAGAGATCACAGGGCTCTGTGGTGTCCCTTGCATGGTGTGCTACGAGTGTGTGTTGTTGCGAACGATTTCTCTTCGGGGGGTGTACTCTGACAGTTCCAGGTTGGGCCGCCTCGAAGATCTGTCTTACACGAGGATAAATTGTGCGCCAGACCAGCTTCCCTCTTTGTCCTCTTGATGGTAGTGAATTAAATCTATTCTTATGTCACGTCCTCGAGTATAAAACCATCCATCGTAAGCCCAGAATGACTTTCCAACCGAGGCAGCTCCATTGGTAAGGTGGTACCATGGAAGGCGAGCCACTCTGCGATCACGCTCGATACCTCTCTGGGCTCGGCGATCTCTTCCAACTGACCAGGAGTCAGGTGTGTTACCGGGATTTTGCCAGTCTGCCTCGGCCTCGCTCTTCTATGATCACGCAAATTCTCCCTGGGTCAGTGTGAGCGGGGAATACACTATGATGTAAGTACTCAACTCTAAGCCCGAGATGGAAGGCAGCTGACGACATCGGTTGACGAGGGCTCGTTGGAGGATCGTTCAGCGAAGGTTTAGTAGCTGCATCTTTCGGGAATTTTCCTCAAAGACGAAGGATTACGTCACGTGTGTATTGGTTTTTGGGACGAAACACAAACAGATCATCACCATCATTCATCCGCACACGAAGAGATGAGCGACAAAGTACAGTGGCTTGCGCTAGAATCTAATCCAGACGTACTGAACGAGGTATCTATATCTTATCAGAGCGGCGACAATCATCTGATACGGTTCCGTAGTACATTTCTGCCTTGGGTGTTCCTTCTAGCAAGTGGCAGTTCACTGATGTATATGGAACAGATCCAGAGTTATTGGCTATGGTCCCTCAACCCACGATAGCTCTTCTACTTCTTTACCCCATCACGAAGAAGGTTGAACATCTTGACCATCAGCCTATCCTAATATTGACCAGGTAGAAGAAGCAGAATCTAAAGAGACACCCCAAGAACAATCGAATGTCTGGTATATGAATCAGTACATTGGAAATGCTTGTGGAACCATCGCAGTCATTCACGCTCTGGCCAACAATCAGAAAGAGCTGGGTCTATCAGAGTCCTCCCCTCTCTCCCAGTTCTTCGAACGTACAAACAATCTCAACGCCCACGATCGAGCCAAAGCATTAGAAGAGGCCAAGGAGATCTCTGAAGCTCACGAATCCACGGCCCAACAAGGACAGACGGAGACACCCGATCTTCATGCCGACATCAACCTCCATTTCATCGCTTTTGTCCATCGAGATGGTGATCGACGTCTCGTCCCTCACCTCGACTGAACTTCTACAGGTGTTCTGTACGAATTAGACGGAAGAAAGAAGAATCCGGTGGCTCGCGGTCCCACCACACCTGATACACTGCTGACCGATGCCACTCGAGTCTGTGCATCCTTCATGGAGAGAGACCCCGAACAAAACCAATTCTCCATGATCGCTCTCTCCAGTGCTCAATAGAAACTTGATCGTCCATCCCATCGTCCATCACGATGATGATCGTGGAGAATAAAACGTGCACAAATATAACGGTCTCTCTTTTATTTAAACGAAACTCTTCTGCACGACGACAGAGTCTTCGAGACCATCATCACTGACGCGATAGAACTTCCAATCGAGGTGTGTGCCGTTCGTCACCGTGAGGATTCCATAGCCGTAATCACTTCCGTAGCGATGAGCGGACCACTCTGGCTGGGGCAGATCCCACTTTGTCTCGTGTTCGTTCTTTAGACCTTCCAGACTCTGTTCGCATGAGCTCATGTCTCTCTGATTGCGATGACTCACTCCTGCACAACCGGTGATGATGTTGAACGGGTTCTTTGGGTTCACGTAAGAAGTTCCAGTTCTCTTGTTCTTGTATGCTGGGTAGTTCCTCTCTGTCATCGTGTCATGCGTTGAAGGGACGCTGACGTATCATCTGATGGATGAGATGTTCACCGTAAGAGTGGACGTGACCGTTAAAGAGGACGTCCACCTTGAACTTGTTGAAGAGGTCCTCGAACGACTTTTGTATGGCGACGGATGACTTTGACGTGGGCACTCCCTTGCTGGAGTATTCGTCGCAAGAAGAGTACATGGGCCTGTGGCCTGCAGTCCGTTTAGACGTTCGATCTATCTCGTGTTGGTGTTCACCGATGACAAAGATCCAAGGTCTCTGCTTCCTGTTCTCCGGAAGATTTGCCACACGAAGGTCTTCGGTGACCCAAGCTACCTGTTTAAACTTAGACGATTTGTTTGGAAGGACGATCAGAAGTGGATCGAATTGGATATGAGATACGTCTATCTAGACGTTGAACGATGAATCAGAATGCGATGATGAGATGGATGAGAGACCTGATCGGCAAACTTGTGATCATCATCGAAGGGAGCACCATCGAAGGAAGTCTCAGTGGAGATGGATAAGAAGTGCACTGGTCCATAATCGAAGCTGTAATACATGTTCTGGTGAGAAGAATTGGCTGATTGAGGCATGCGGAATCTCGCATTGTAAACGACAAAGTTTCTACTCTGCAACATGATGAAGGGGTTATAAGCCTCGTATTCGTGGTTACCCGGACAGACCTTCAGAAGAGGATGAGAAGACGATGAGATCGACCGACCGTACCATGTAAGGAGCAGAGGCAGAGATGCTCTGGATGCTGTTGAACCAAGAGTTCCAGGTCTTTTGGAAGTTGAAATAGTGTTTGTCGGCGTAGCTGATGTCTCCCACGTGATATATCCAATCGATCTCCCCATTCTGCATCTTGGCGCTGACACGGTCGATGGTCTTCTGACTGTTCTCTGTTCCCATGTCACCGTAGATACCTATATTCGTCAACACACGAGAGATGGAGAGGAGCCACCGATGCGATATGTGTCAGTCGAACCCTTCACAGGGGCGGACTTGAAGGAGAATTCTCTACTCCATCCTCCTGAAGCATCACCGCAGACATAGTAGTATCTCGTGTTGGGTCTCAAGTTGATGATGGTGGCGAAATGATTGTATCCGTAATCGTTGTGCCATTCAGAAGAAGTACCTACAGCAGAGAAGGGATAGTCTCCTGGTTTGTCACCCCAGCGAACAGTAGATTTACTGGCATCTGTGCATTTAGCAACCGAGAGAATTGTCACGGCTCACCCTCAGTATACCATCCGACAGACATCTCAGTGGTGTTACCAGTTAGGGCTAGATGAACATATCGAACTTCAGTATCGGAAGCCAGACAAAAGGATACTGTACTAATCAGACGAATGAGACGTTCACGTCTTGAAGTCACCACAAGCGAAGAGCAGGAGACAGCTGAGCCCCTTCATCTTGCAGTAAAATACCGGATTCGCTTGCGAAGTCTCATTCGCATTCGCAGGTGATAGTTTTCCTCGCAGAGCTGCCTGGAAAAAGAAACGCTGATCAACGTACAACCACAGTCAACCTTCTTCTCAATTCATAGAGCTTCATCGTGGGGTATCAAGCACATTCTTTCCTGTCACCAGATGCACGAAAATTCTGTTGTGAAGCTCTCCAAAGTCAAGGAGAACATCATCGGGACGAACGATAGGTATCATCGTAAGTGTGTCGATCGACTCCCGTCAGCTCCAGGGCACTCAGAAGCCGTGGACCTGTTGCGATCAGCCACAGGTCTCAGTAACACAACGGTCTAGACGGTGTCCGAAAAAGGGAAAATGCACGAAATTTGTATTTTTTCTGAGATGAGAAAATGACAAAGACGCTGAACAAACCAGAATCTCATTGACAGACCAATGCCAGACGGCCATAGGCAGCTTGTGAGCGATGGAAGGTGAGATCGTCCGGGATTGCCATCGGAGCGTCGATAACGCTGTGCAGACAAAAGATCCCGTCCACCTCTAATGACAAGAAACAAGAATATTCAACAGTTGAACTACCAGAAGACATGTGGAGGCTCATCTCACACCTGATCGGTCCCGAGAGCAACTACGGCCAAGATTCCCCTTATAACTCGAGAGATCTCAGGGACCTATACAATCTGGTGAGAGAACCTCGATCTCTATCACTGACACGGTACGAGATGACCTGCAATTCTGAACTCTATCGAATGGTCCATCCAGTGTATATCCAACACTTGATGTCTATCGTCGTGTTACCTCCACCGACCACCGCCCATTCTATCCTCTACACCGAGCCGCTCTATACTCAACTCACCCACACTCTCATGATCCGCGTGGCACAAGAGAGCTGGAAAGACGCCGGAATCTTTCACTGGATGTTCAGCAAACTTCCCTTACCCAATCTACGTCGCATCGTCTTTCTTTCACACCTGAGAGATTTACATTTCTTCGAATTCAGCTGGCTGGGCGACCGAAAAATTGAGAAGGTGAGGATCTTCTTCCACCAGCCCTTTCATCCGGAATTGTCTGAACGTCGAGATACATATACTCCATCAGAGCACCTATTGAAGTGAGTCACCTGATGAGGTCATTGTTCATCGTGGCAGCTCCCTCTTACCCTTCCTCACTCCGAACCTGACATCGTTCGAACTCTGCATACTATCACAACACATCGAAACGTCGACCCATTACCCCAGCTTTTCAAACATGATAGAGTTTGCCTATCAACTGGGAGAATGTCACAACCTGAAGATCCTTCGCTTGCCGGTTGAATTCGGTCTGATATGTCAGTTGAAACGGGATTCAGATTCGGCAGAGTACATTCATTGGTTACACACCGTGAGGTGGGAGGCAGATGTTCTTGGGATGGCATTGAATGGATGAGAAGATGGCCCAAGCTGGAATCTGTCAACTTATGTGGCCTAGACGGGTTCTTGCAGCGTCACTCAACCGTCACCACCCTCAGGGATAACTCGCGTGCATCTTACCAAAGGTCCGACGTTCTTCCCAAATTAGAGACGCTATTCTGTTATGATGTCAACATCCGTTCTTACCTCGGGCCTTTAGACACGACTGGTATTTATCACTTCAAACATCGACGATTTTGAACGTCAGATAGGACAGCCGCGGCCCCTGAAGTGCATCCAACTATGGCAACATCGCTCGAACACCGATCATTCCTGGCTACGACTTGTTCCTCCCACCGTCTGCGAGCTATTCTTCCTATCGTACGATCATCGCGTGCTACCTGTTCTGCCTCTCTCATTGCCCCTCCTCACACGATTGACCATCAATGATGAAAATCGGAACATATGGAGCATCGACTATATCCGCCCCGGCGATCGCACGAGCGTTCCCTCTTGGCTCAGCTATGTGAAACAGTGGTACAAGGCCGTACCCTCTCTTCGTTACATCCATCTGATTGGATTCAAATGCAGGATACTCTTTGACAGAGAAAGAAGGATGGCCACCATCGTGAGAAACGAAGGAGGGAAGAGAGCGGAGACGATCGCAGGAATGAACGAGAAGGACATCGATCACTTCTGTTGGGATGAAGAATATCGATACGTCCAGAGGGAATGGTTCTCACGCGAAGCGATGGAGAGAGCTGGCGTGGCATCGAATATCTCCCTTGGATATTTGACAAAATTTCAACGGGGAGGGGAAGCAAAGATGGAGAAGAGGGAAGAGTGATGAAATAGATTAATTTGGATGTACATAGTGTGGATCATCAGTTTTAGTCCTAGCTCGATCACGAATAACCCAAAATTAAACGGTGCACTATCTAAGGATTCAAAGTGCAGGCAGCTGCCCGAATTGAAGGAAAACACTACTTCGATCGATCTCTTACAATGGGTGAAAGGTGTCGCTCACGGTCTGGTCTGTGTCGTGAAAGGCTTGGACAATCCTATCAAGTAATACAAAGTAGTCACCAAGCTTCAGAGAAGCACCCCGCTGCAATACAACAATCTCTCTTTGCCTTCAGACACTGACAACCATCCTGCAGAAACTCTTTAGACCTTACATCGTCCAAACCCTCCCAGCTCTTGAAATACTTCGGTGACACCTCGAACAACGTTCCGTGGAGGCCCCAAAAGACAAGAACAATGGGAAGACGATGAAGATAACACGGATCCATCCAGAAGAAGAAGGTGGTACAGATCTGTACATGTCCGCCGGCTGAGACGAAAGACTGAACGATTAAGAGATACCAGGAGAGAATACCCGAAACGAAAGAATAGAAGGTGAGTCTGGAGCAAAAATTCTCAACCGAAGACGGCACCAGGAAGTGAAGCCGAGGACGTCAATCTCGTGCCTAGTGATGTGGTGGTGATCGTGGCTTTATGCTGAGCTTGATCAAACGGCTCGCATCCGAGTCTGGCCCCCGTTCATTCACCCTCTCCCCAGAAAGAATAATCCACTTTCAAAAATTGTTCTTCCCTTTGCATGAGCTCATCATCGCCGTCATGATTTCCATCGTGATCGTCGCTTCTTCTTTTCCTTCTCCCTTTACGCTGGTCTTCCTCTTTCGATTTCTCTTCCTCTTCGTCTTCTCTTCTTTTGGTGGTAGAGGCTCCACCTGGGGTTTTGGCTCGTGGACCAATTTCTCCTCTTTGAAAACTCTCTCGGGTTTTAAGGCCTTCAGCATTTCCTCCCTTTCTTTGCTGACTGCGGATAGCTTGGGCTGTATGGTGTCTTTCACATTTTTTTCATTCAGATGAAATGATCACATCTCGATGGTACTCAATGACGTATGCTCTATTACCGAGAAAGGTGGGTCAATGCATCAATTGCTATTCGATTTCCACGTGATTTCTACCAAGGCGAATGACGACGAACGAGCTCAACTGTGGGAGACAAAATCTATGGAATCCTCCACAAAAATTCCGCTTTCTGGCTTGTCGACGCTTGTGTTTTAGACCTATTTTTCCTCACTGAATGGGCTGAATTGATGAATCGGACTATAGATAATCGATGTCCATCACTTCATCTCCTTCCTGAGGGAGGGTGAAAGACAGAAGAGACAGAAGATACTACAGAAGACGAGACGGGGGAAAGAAGACGAGAGGTTTGTATCAACAATTCAAGACCAGGCCTCCGTTCACATGAATGGTCTGTCCTGTGACGTAGGCCGAGTCCTCCGAGGCGAGATAGACGTAAGCTGCTCCCAAATCTTGCGGTTCACCCACTCTGCCCAACGGTACCTGCACTACGTCAACTTCTCACTTCAATCGTGGAGAAGATTTTATCGTTCACCGGCTCCATCTCTTGAAACTTTTCTTTCGACAGTTTTCCCATGGTAGCGTAGACAGAAGGAGTCCATATGGGTCCAGGAGCAACCTGTACGGTTCATCTCTGGTTCTCCGTGAAGAGCTGTGAGTTCACCTGGTTGACTCGAATGCCCTGAGGAGCTAAACTCTGAGCCAAGGAATAGGTGAAGGACGTGTTGGCACCCTTCGTGGCAGAATAATCGATCATGGATGCCAATCCACGGAAAGAGTTGACGGAAGAGGTGTTGATGATGGAGGATCCCTTCTTCAAGTGGGGTAGAGCAGCTTGACAGATGAAGAACTGAGAGAACACGTTTACCTCGAACACCTGTGAGGGTCACAACACCGTACAGTTCTCGTGATATGCACCCTTCTGAGATTATCCTCCTGTATGTCCAAGAGACTTTCCGCTGGAAATTGAGTCCCGGCGTGGTTGACGACGATATCTAACCCTCCCAACTCTTGAACCGTTCGTTTGACAACCTTTCAGTGTCAGATCGACACTCCAGCACATGTGCACCTCTTCGCATTGAGCCTTCTTTCCTACGTCAGCTGTGCACGGTTACATTCTGATGAAAGTGCACCCTCACCTTGGATCGAGATGGCGCGAGTTCCTTCCTTCTCCACCAGCTTGACGGTGTCTTCTGCATCTCCCTTGCTGTGCAAGTACACGATGCTGACGTCAGCTCCTTCTCTGGCGAAGAATACAGAGATGCTTCTTCCTATTCCTGAATCTCCACCGGTGATGAGAGCCTTCTTACCCTTCAATTTGCCACTCCCCTTGTAAAAGGGACCGTCATATAGAGGAGGAGGGTTCTGATGTGATCACATCAAACCGCGAAAGATGGAATCGTCGTCACCATCTTTGTCTCTTGATCATCTTGCGTGGGGAAATTGTCGTTGCTCATCGTCGTGTTGGTTACTTCTGTTGCGTTGGGCGTGTTGTGTCGTGACCCGAAATTCACCGTCGGTCTACAATGAAATCAGGGAGGAAAAATGAAATATGATTTTATATGATCAGCTCGTTGCCGGCAACCAGGGGACTGTTTTGATAACAAACCAATACCATGAATATATTTCGGCACACGTAGATCGTGCTCGGTCTGATCAACATAAGATCGATCGGTTGATCAGCAGACCTCACGCCAGGAGAAGCGTATGAACAGCTGAAGATCTTGAGCTCCGTCGATTCGTGCGAGTATCCTACGGATCGGATCTGGGAAGGTACCGCTGTAGATTGGGGGTAGGTGAGACGCGATGGATGGTATTGGAAGGCAGCCCTTGTGGAGATCATTGCTCAAGTGAAGGAACGATGTCTCGAATGCCTATGAACCCTCCCTGTTCATCGCTGAATTACTTCATGGTTGAACATCACTGAACCACCGAACCATTGCATGGCTCTAAATGACGTCCAAATACCGAATCTCTGGACGATGGTCAAACAGTAGATGGCTGTCCGTCGTCACAATGTTGCATGATGTCGGCACGGGGAGTGCACTGAAGGTTGCCTTTTCGCTTGCTGCTGAGCGTGAGACAGAACAAATATGACAGACTAGCGGGTCTCAGACGAGACCAGTAGAATATCAATTGAAGTGACAAGCACACGAACACAAGAGCGATGGGTGTTGTCATCCAATTTAACCCATTCTCGTAGGCATTCAATAGAATGAAACAACTATTTGAGACCCCATTGTGGACATATAAGGCTTCTGGCAGGATCAGATGCGTGCAGTTGGATGAAAAGTGTCTGGCCATCCTAGAAGGACATTGGCTGAGTGCGAATAAGGTTGATCAGCTTTGTGATGGTGCTCCTCATGCTTCTCGAAATTTCACGTTGAGAAACAGGTTGCCCTTTAAAAATAAATCCGGAGAGAAAAGGACAGATCTGATCTCACCATCCGATGCAAAGACTCATTCCACGCACACTCTCTAGGATAAAGTCGACCTCTCTGTCAGATGTCTCCCTCATTCGACCCTCTTTGCATCACCCCCACTTGATGGGACCAACATCACACCGCTCGTCACAACAGGTACAAGTGCTGCATCTTAAGTCTGATTTGATCGCAGTTCTACTCTTCACAACTTTTTCCTCGTATCGTGAGTTCATTAATGATCAGGGGTTATAATACGGAGGTGGAGGCTACCAACCGACCCGATGAAACGATACAAATTGAAACCATTCTACCGACACCGTTGACAGAAGAAACTGGAGACGCCTCTGAGGTGATTTTCATCTCTTCACCATGATTCATCTTCTCAGTGTGTCCAACTCGTCAACCGTCTGAGAGAAATGAGCCTTCGACTGCAATACACAGAAGCAGCCGCACTATTGAGCGCCTCACCCTCCCACATTCAGAATCATCCACAGGTGAATGTGATGACGCGATCGATCTGACGGAGAAGGTATTAGAGGCATCGATCAGGACGTACGCAGAGGTAGCAGACATAGAATCGATGGAGAGATGTCTCTCCGCTCTGAACCGAACGGAACCTCTGAAGGCAAGCACTCTCGTCTATCTGCTGAAGGGGTGAGTGTGTTGGAGCGAGGAGAAAGTGACAAAGAAAGATATCTACGCGTGAATAGGAAGCAGAACGCATCGAAAGTGGGGGAGCACCTGAAGCAGAGGAATCTGGGGAGCATCTATCTCACTTGTGTGAGAATAGAGAGTCTCTTAGACGAAGGAAATCTGCAGGACGGTCTTCACTATTGGAACGGCATCAAGGATCAAGTGTCGCAGCTTCCACAGGTAGAGTGGACATCTCTCACCGTGTTGAACGACGACAGGCCGACATGTGGATCAAAGTCATTCGACAGATGGTACGCTTGAAGACTTCTTCGTTGACTCTACCAGATTCGATCTTCCAGGTGAAAGAGAGAGACGATGAAGTCACTCATCGTTCATCAGATCAACAATGCAGCGAAACGACATCCGTCCTACCTCGTCGATAACGAGTTGAACTGTGCTCTGTGCGAAGGTGTGACGATTCAAATGAACGTAGAGTGAACGTCATCTCAGGGTTCGTGGTATCTGAGAATCGTACGGCCTTACTCTTGTTCTTGTCCGATCTAGAGAAGAACATGAAATCCAAAGAGAAAGGTATCCGATTGAACATCGAGGCCTACAACACCATCATCAACGCTTGCGGCAGAGTGAGTGATAGAAGAAGAGCGTCGCTGACGACATCAGCTGTTAGACATGAGCGTCGCTTCAAAGTGGCTCTTGCACATGAAGAGCAACGGAATGAAGCCCAACCAGATGACTTACACTTATCTCATCCACGGCCACTCTCGATCGAAAAACTCAAAGGTGAGATTTTCAATGGCGTGTGATCCATCTCGTTAACCTCTGCAGATCTTATTAGACATCACGGAGAAGATGATCAAGGAGGGGATAGAGATCGACAACACAGTCTGCAGCGCCCTCTTTGAATTCATGTACGCGTCTCGATCTTCCGAGCAGACTCAAGGCCACATCATTCGACTGCTGGAGATCTTCGAGGGTGCCTCGCTCATTCTTCCTAATTCGATGTATTACAATCTGATCAATCTCTGTGTGAAGAACCGATGGCAGCGATTGTTACATTCACTGGTGAGAAGTCTAAAAGGAGAGGAAACTGATGGAGAGTAGTACCGCAGGATGGAAGGAAAGACATTGAATCCACAGGTGTGGAACTCACTGGCTGGATCCTTTGCCTACTTTGGAGGGTCGGACGATGTGATCAGCGTGTTGAGAGCGATGAAGAACGTTAAGATCGATCCTTCGGTACAATTCTTTGAGCTCGTATTGGAAGGTTTCCACTCTTACAAGCAGAACACTACGACTACAGAGAGCTATTCAGACGCCATGGTATGTGTCTGTATGTGCCGTTTATCTCACAGAGATAGGTGTCCATCCAGTACTTCCACAATCTAGCGAAGAAGATTCTGGGGAAGGACATCAAAGTGGCGGAGACGAAGGGGAGGGCACTCAAAGAGAATCTCACATATCAAGACGTGAATCGCTCTCGAATAAAATACTGAGGATGACCTCAATGGCAACATGAGAACATCTTATGACAGAATATTTCGCTTGACGTCCGCTCGTTTATGTAATCAATATTGAATAGTAAAAACGACAATCTGTGGGTGAATCAGAGTGAGGATGTTTACGAAGAACGATTCCACTGAAGGTAATCGTATGTGGACGATTGCCATCCAGGGTGGAGTTTTTGCTGATTACTTCTTCCATTCGGAAAAGAGAATCATTCATACGTTTTGTTTGTGTGAATCTCTGTTGATTCGTGCTAATATTAACGCTTAACGACCACTTGAAGGGTTTGCTAATATTAACGCTTAACGACCACTTGAAGGGCTTGCTAATATTAACGCTTAACGACCACTTGAAGGGCTTGCAACCAAAGATGCAATCATCAACTGAACGTTTACACAGATCTCTTTATGTCTTCGTCTGGTACATCTGAGAGAGGGCACCCATCACCTCCTTGTGTTTCATCCCCGGATTCTTCTCTTTCACTTCCTTAAAGTGTTCCTGAACCCTTCAACCATCACTCATCCATTCACTCTCACCTTGACGTACGTGGCAAAACCCGTGAGAGCTCTCTGCTTCTTAGGCGTGCCGTCACTGTTGACCATCACGAGGGGGCTCCTGCATATTCCACAGAGGTGCTTCTCTACGTCGATGCTGTTGCTGTGTCTCTGGATGGTGAAGGGACAGCTGTCTCTCTTGCACTTCCAGTTGAACTTGAAGGTGATGTCGTAGTTGTGACACACCGATATGGTCAAGTGAGGGTACACCTTGTGGAAGTACTCCACGTACTTTTTAAAGGGGGGGCCGTGTGGTGGATTGCACTGGCGATCCAGAAGCCACGCGGCAGCGTGACACATCTCATGAGCGAGCGTCTTCTCTAATCTGCAGCTGTCGTCAATGACCTTACTGGCCAGATCGATGGAAGCAGTGTACCGATCCCCTGCTCGCGTCAAAACGAGGAGACATTCTTCCTCACCCGTTCGGATGCAGTGTGTCGTTCCAGCTGTCTTGAGTAGTTTGTTGGACCACTCGATGGGTATGTGGGGTAGTTTACCTGCAAAGACTCTCTCGTTGAACGTGTCGTACAGTTGTTGGGCTAATTCACTCCTTCTCTTGGTGAACTCTCTTCCTCGGATGGTTCCATCATTCTTTGGCTTCACTGTGGAGAGTGAGGGAGGTTCTTCTTCATTGTCTTCACCTGTGTTGTCTTTGGGTAATCTGCAGGGCTTCACTCGGTTGGGTGTAGCATTCTCTGTGTTCTCTAAATCGATGATCTCTATCACGGGCTTCTTCTGTCGTATGCTCAGTCATGATCCTCTCTATCATCTCACATTGTTCAACACTCTCTTCTCTACCTTCTTCTCTTCTCTCTTCTTCTGTGATTCCATTGGTTCTTCCATCTGTTCTCTCTCTTCTGGTATCTCATATACTTCCGGTGATGCCTCTTCATCCTCATGGTGAATCTCTTCTACATTTCTCTGTTGTTCCTCTTCATCATCGTCATAGAAGAAGTCCAGGTACTTGACTGCCTTATCTTGAAGCTCATCTTCTGGTCTCTCTTCGTCTGATTCTGAATTCTCTCTGTACTCTTCTCTCTCCTCTTCTTCTCTCTCCTCTTCTTCTTCTCTCTCCTCTTCTTCTTCTCTGTCCTCTTCTGCAGATGCATCTTCCTCTCCTCTGTATGCTCCCTTGTAGTCCTCTTCGTATCTCTCTACGTATCCTCCCCTCTCTTCCTCTTCTTCTTCCTCTCTGTACTCCTCCCTCTCCTCATCTTCTCCCTCTTCGTATATCTCTTCTTCTTCCTCTCTGTACTCTCTCTCCTCTTCCTCTTCGTATATCTCTTCTTCTTCCTCTCTGTACTCTCTCTCCTCTTCCTCTCTGTACTCTCTCTCCTCTTCCTCTCTGTACTCTCTCTCCTCTTCCTCTCTGTACTCTCTCTCCTCTTCCTCTCTGTACTCTCTCTGTAGATCTTGTGCGTCTCCTTCCTCGTTGAGTTCTTCGCCTCTGTACTCCTTGGGGCTCGACATCGATTCGAGGGGATTCTCTTCATCATCCGTTTCGATGAGACCCTCCCTCCTCTTCTCTCTCTCCTCACACATCGATATGTCACTCTCTGTCTCCCCTCCGTACATCTTCGTCTCATCCAATGAGACAATCACACTGCTCCCATCAGCTCTCTCCTCTCCTTCCTCTCACCTCTTCTCTTCTTCCCCTGCGTACAGTATCGTCTCATCTTGTGGTACATCCTCCGTACTATTCTCTTCTGTTCGCTCTGTGATCTTCATGTTGGACAGTAGGTCTGTGAACAGAGGTTCCTCTTCTCCCTTCTCCTCATCTGGAGTCAGTTTTTGTGGAGAGAAGGCACACTCACCCATTCTTCTTCTGCCGTGTGATATCCTTCAGAGAGTCCATCCTGTTCATGTCATCATCTTGGTTTCAATTCCATCCTCACGTCGGTTGATTCGTCCAGGACAGATGGTTGTCGAGCCACATCCATCAAGGGAGCCTTCTCTTCGGTGTCTTCTGTGAACGGTTCGTACACCTCATGGGTCATTTGATCCACGTCAGACTGATGATGGTGTCAGAGATTATTCTCATGCTTCGAATGATCACCCCGTGCGGTCTCGTTTGTTCCATGAGTTCTAAAACTGGATCGTATTCCCTCTCTTCTTCTCTTTCACAGGAGGAGACGTTGTTGGATCCAATAGAAGCAGAGAAATCTTTGATTGGGGGTAATTCTGCACCAGATTGCAGATGAGCAAGAATCTGTGGAGATCTAAGAAGATGGATGATTGAGCTGTTTCACCTTGGCTATTGTGCCATTCTTCGTAAGCTGGTGCTGTTCATCGAACTCCTGCCACCGGATCTTGAGCCCTCGGTAGGGATCAACTCTCGAAACAACCTTCGCGGGGGATTTTGCCTTTTGTTTCATCTCAGGCGTCTTGGTCGCCCGCGATGTAAGATTGATCGATGGTGTGTTCTCTTTCTCTTCATCTGCATAGACCCGTCTGTGCAACGCAACCGGTTCGTCTTCCTCGCTGCTGATGTAAATTGCTTTTTTTCCTTTTCTGTGTGGGGTGAGAACTCGTTGATCACGATGCACTGACCGTTTCTTGACGACATAGACGTCCTCTTCATCTGGAACGACAAAAGAATCTTCCATTGAGGAATCAGACTCAGAAGAATCAGAATCTTCTTCTGACTCATTCAAAGACACTCCATCCTCAGGTTCGGATCCAGAGAGTTCTTCCTCTTCCTCAGCTGAAGATGCTTCCTCGTAGATCCTTCTTAGTGGCATGGTTCGGCAGTGTCTGACCAAATATTGAATTTCGGGTTTCCCGCCAACATACATCTACAAACGTTCTTCGAAAATGTTTATTCATGATTTTCTCAGCAGTATCAAAAGGGTGACACTTGAGACAGAAAGTTGTTAAGAATGGTAGAAGGCTGGGTGAGCTCTCTGATGAGACCTCCGTGCCACCAGCCCCTGGTGAACCAGTTTCCGGCGTAGATGAGAACGAACAGAGTCCAGATGATCCCAACGATCCGATCGTACCATTTAGGCTCTGGAGAGATCTGAATCTCGTCAACCCAACTCCCATTCGCATCACACGATCACCTTTCTAACGAGGCGACGAAATAGTTCCTCCACGACTACAGCTAAACCGTTTGCAGCGAAGAACCTCCACTCTCCAAAGAAGAATCGCCAGTCACCTCCATTGATGGCCCAGCAACCCAGACCGTGAACCATACCCGATTGAAAGAAGGCCCCCAACACTTTTCCCACGTCGTAAGAGGGATCGATCTTTGAGTTCTCTCCCAGGATCTTACGCTCGATCCACTGGCCCGGCTTCACTCCATAGATCTGTCTCTCGTTAGAACATACACCATGGATATCTATCGTGACACGTGAATGTGAAGCAGGTGTTCCTCAGTGATGGTTGATGATGCATCTGATGTGAGATGTAAAGACGAGTGAAATCGATCTCACCAAAAACATTCTGGCAAATAATCTGTGCCAACTTCTGGACCAAAAGGATCTGACAGAGCACACTTTGAGTAGGTCGAGAGAGTTGAGAGGAGGCCAATAGGCCAGATTGTGAGTGGAATATTGTCCTATGGCGGCTCCAAGAGGTGCACAGGCAGCAGCAGTTGCATCGTAAGCCAGAGCGAAGAGAGAGAAGAGGAGCACTCCGTGAGCCAGTGTGAGGGGAGCAGACAAGTAGAGAGGGAGATCTTCGTGGCTTCCGGTGCTGTTGTTGTAGATGTACGTGATGATGTACCATGATCCCATCACCATTGGTGTGTCTTTGAACAGCACGGCTCTGATTCTGTTTCGATAAAGTGAGAGGTGATGGTGATTGTCTTTGTACACGGTGGTGATGATGATAGTGATGGATGGTGGTGTTGATCGTGAACTATCTTCACCTCGATTGTGCGGTAGGAAGCCACGTCATCTTACCGTGTCTAATATCGGCCGTAGTGAAGTCCCAACCCACACCTCTCATGGCGATCTCCAGATCGATGGCCCACAAGATTCTGTCTTTCAGGTTGTATCCTTCGATGGGCATCACCTGTTGTCCGTCACCTCTCCCTCCCGTCATCGTGAAGATGTGGCTCACTTCTCCGCGAGACTTCTGGTATAAGACGTCACCCTCCACTTGAATCGTCTTGTCTAGGGCCGCATTGGCTTTCAGTACGCTGTTGAGAAGGGGGTCTTCCTTCTTGATTCTCTGTCTGACACCCTCTGGTTGTTTGTCAATAGGAACGGACGGTGAGGACGGGGCAATGGGTGAATCGAATTCTAACGAGTGTCAGGGTGTTGAAGCGCAGATGGAATCACCTCCTCCGATCATGTGAGGCTGAAGGTATTTCCTCTGGATCCTTCTGGGTGTATTGTGAGCATTGATGAAAAAGATGTCGACGATTCTGCAGGCTCCAAAACAGCCGATGAGGGATAATAGGTAGGTCAGAGAGCTGATATCCCGGACGTGATAGTGCAAAGGTAGAGCTAAAAAGAGGATCGTCGCTAATAGTGCCAAAATGTTACGAATGACTGCCACTGTCCATTTGATGAGACGGGACGAAGTATTCAGGGGAGGTAGAAGGATCAAAGCTAGGAGATATACGAGTGGTGGTAGAATGGCATAGATTGGAGTCAGTTCCACAGTGCCTGGTACTGGTTGATAGTTGTCTAATCGATCGGTGTGCATCGTTCGTGTGATGATCAAAAAGTTGCGTGATAAGAAATTTCCGTCCGTTCTACAATGCAATGTCTCCTTGGGAGCTCGACCATCCGCTGGATGGTGTGAACCCCGAGATTTCTAACTGACTCATAACTTCCAAACGCAAACAGCATCATGTATGATCCCGACGAGCAAGCAAGACGAGAAGGTAATCGAGGAGACGCATCAGTTGCTAACTATACACAGAGGCACGATTGAATCGTAACCTGGCAAAGACGACGGGATATGTGCCACCCTCCACCTCCTCGAATGTCACAAAGGCTGAAGTTCCTGCAGCAGTATCCACGCCTGCTCCTGCACCCGCTCCCGCTCCCGCTCCTGCACCAGTCACTCAGTCCACTCTGGCTCAAGAGAGAGAGGCTTTAGAAAAGTTGTTGGCAGAAACCTCCATCGATACAACAGCCGCTGCACTCCCTTCACCTATCGTACCCAAATCACCCGCTCACGGATACCTGAGAGATCACGAGCTCCCTCCACCTCCTCAGACCCATGGAAAGGTAGTCGCCACGGTATGTTTTCACCATTCTGTCCATCATCTCACACGTTCGAATAGTCTGTAGCCGTCGAACCAGTGGTGGAAGGTCAAGGTGAGTTGAGAGGTAATGATACACGAATTCATCCAGATCAGAGAGGAAGGTCGCCACGTGGTCCATGAAGTCAGACCAGACGAGAGGAAAACAAGCCGTCGAATTAGACATCACGCACGGACCCAATCATTTGATCCACATCAAACCTCTTCCTTCGCAGTGGGACGAGGAGGTCACCTTGCTGATCAAAGGACCCAGCGTCAAATTCGAATGTAAACACGTCGAGACTGTCCTTGCACCAGAAGGAGTGAGTCGAGAGTGAAGAGGGGAATGGTGGATTGAAGTAATGATAGCGTGTGACGGAGACAGTGACGGCAATCCAAGGGATAACCTTTCCGTTCCCCCTCAACTTGCATGAGGTCAAACTTCGAGTGGAAGAGAATGGATTGTCCTTGGAAGTCAAGAAGCCATCCAATTATGAATGAAATAAATCCTGTTCGTATTGATAATCTTCCCATGTGGTTTCACCCTCTGATCTCTGTACTGGTTGATCACCATCTCCATCATCGACCTCTTTCCCATCTCAATCACTCTCGCTCTTCTGTACGCATCCTTGTCACACATCGTCTTCGTTTGTGTTGTTCCTAGATTCACTTTTATTATCATGCCCAGACACCATCGATCATCCTTGGAGATATCAAGACTGATTTTGTCTCCAAGGATTCATAACAGGAAGTCCTACATCGTGTCTGTGCACAGGCCAGTACCCTTCTTTTCGGTCCCCCAAGTCGAACTGCTAAAACTCCTTGTTGATATTTCGTGTACTGCCTCGAATAAAAGATCGTCTCCTCAGTTTCCACCACATTGTCATTGTCTCTTAGACTTCCACCAACTTGTAGTCCTCTCGAATGATGACACAATTTCCCTTCTCATCATCACCCCTGGCCACCACCTGCCTCATGCGTCAGCCATGCGATGACAGAGACAGCGACACCTCTCCCACGATGAATACGGGAGATCCATCCAATTGTTCCAACTCGGAGCAGAAGCTCTTCACAGATTCAGAAGGAAGAGCGATGAAGAGTCCTCCCGATGTCTCTGCAGACACACCTCTGAGTAGACCCCAGCTGTTGACCTACCACCCTTCACTTTTCACATTCACTCGCACTTCACCTTCTCATCTACAACGGCCATTCCCCTCAGAATGGGTAACGTGTGCAAGTGAAAGTCAACGCTGCGCTTCTGATTCTGAGCGAGATTTCTCGCGTGGCCCAAGATACCAAAACCAGTGACATCCGTGGCAGCGTGAGCTCCATACTTGTGCATGAGTCGAGCGGCGTTCTTGTTCAGCCTAGACATGCTCTTAACTGCGTTTCGGTAAGCTTGGTCGGCCTCTTCTTCCGTGATGTGCTGGAGAACTGATTGGTACTTGTCCGCTTTGGCGGGTAAATTCTTCCACTGGTGAACGTTGACGGCGATTTGAATACCGAGGGGCTTCGTCAGCACGAGGACGTCGCCCTCGCGAGCATCATCGGGTCTGGTCCAGATGAGTCACTCGTAGATGATGAGATCTCACGTGATGAACTCTCCTCGAGAGCAGACGGAAGAAGCTGTACCTCCGATGATGGGCCAGGGGTTGATCTGTTGCATCGTCGATGAATGAAAGTTGTCAACTCTCTGAAGAGCTCACCACTGTCTGACCACCGGTGACGCTGGTTCCTGCAGACTCGGCCTGATCTGTTCCAGATCAATTGTGATTCGATCATCGTGGACTGACCGTTGAAACCTTGGATCATAAGACGAGTGGAAATGTTCCTCTCCTCCTTCTCCATCTCATTGCTCGCAGCTAATATCATCAAGAGATTGTCACAGTCAACAACTCCCATGGCGTACAGATCAGATAAGACGTTTGCACAACCTATCTTGCCCTGCATGTATGGATCGTCCACGAGAGGATAGAAGAACTGAATACATCAACACGACTTGATCACTAACTCTCAACTCACATCCGTGGTAGACACCATGAAGAGATCCTTCTGTCTTAGTGGAGTGATACTACAATCCATTCCTATTTTTCCTCCTCCAATTCCTGAATCGTGTTAGTGATTGCGTTTACGTCCGAGATGATGTATCACCTTCCAAGAGTTTTAGCAGTTCAACTTGGGGGACCTTACATCCTTCATATGGTCAAATGTAATCGACTGTATTACTTCGATCACCTCATCCTTTGAGGCGAGTGTAATCAGTCATTCGAAATCCTTCTCTCAGCCCATGCTTTGTTGGATTGAACTGCAATCGTTATTGTTCCTTTTACTATTTGAAACTCACCACTGAAGCATCTTCTTCCCCCGTCGCCATCTTTTTCAGAATGCAAGCCGCACCACAACTAAATCAGATGCAAAACATTTATTCTTCTTCAAAACAACCAATGAGCAACCATCACGGGTTGTATTAGTGAGTCTCTTTCGGTAGATTAGTCTGAATGGTCTTCGTAGGAGACGCACAGATGACGGATACATGTGTCAATTGCAAACCATTAAAGAGTTGTTGGATCGAGAGGATGAAGTACTACCAATGCATCAAAAACACGACGTATAGTGCTGCAAGTGAAGTTGTCGATCAGATCTCGGCCCTCCCAGCCAATCTGTCCGAGTGCAACACCCAAAGAGAAGAGTGGAAGCACTGCATCTCGAGATCCACACAAGAGACGATGTTGGACGAGCAGAAGTAAAATAGACGTTTTATTCACAACCTTACTTGTTCCAGTCGAGATACTTGGTGTCTCCCAACTTCCTGTGCATCATCATGAGAAGGGGAAGAAGATGTTCCTCTCACCTTGGGGAGAGCTTGTGCTTGATTGCAAAGGCAACACCCTGCACGATGCAGACGGCACCTACAGCGATGAAAGCCCATCCCAAGAAGGGATTCTTTCCTCCCATCCAGGAGGTGGTAGACAACACGATGTACTTCTTTCCGTTGAATCTAGACACGGGGAAGTCTGTCATTGTCAGACTCAAAGTGCATGAGGTGGCTCACTGTCGGTGACGTTGAATTGATACGTTCCGGGGTTGATGTCCGTGTTGATGATGCGGTGTAGCTTTTTAAAGTTGGGGAGTCCGGCCGTTCTCATCCAGACGATAAAGTCCTCATCGGTTTGATTCATGTTGGGGAACAAGCGTAGACCGACTTGGTCTGCGGGGATGTTTCCAAACTTCTTCTCGACATCAGATCTCCATGCGATTCCCTGTTTCGTCCAAGGCA
Source organism: Planoprotostelium fungivorum (assembly GCA_003024175.1). Classification (NCBI taxonomy): domain Eukaryota; phylum Evosea; class Variosea; order Cavosteliida; family Cavosteliaceae; genus Planoprotostelium; species Planoprotostelium fungivorum. The sequence goes on from MDYQ01000136.1 coordinate 24,650, forward strand.
CAAGGGTGCCGTTCGTGTCGCGCATGGAGAAGGTGTCTTCATGACATCAGCTAGTGTAGAGGATGTCGCTCACCGTTGAAGAAGGAGGCAGCGATGAGGCCACAGGGGAAATAGGAAGAGGCCAAGCCTGATGTGCCGTTGTTGACAAAGGGGTCGCAGGCCTGAGGGGTCGCTCAGCGAGGCAGTGATGAGAAGACACTCACTGAAAGAGAATCGGCATTCGTGATGAGATCTCCTTGGAGAGCCGTATCAGCCCTCGACTTGACATATCTTCGGTGGTTCTGATAGAAGTTGTCCAAGCGGTAATACATGTAAACTGGTTGACTCATTTTGCTATTAACAATGACATTAACCAGGCAAGAGGAATTAGTGTTAGCACAGAGGTCGTCATATCGTTGGGTGACCTCCACAACCTTATTTACGTCAGCCAAATTATTCTTCGGTTAGACTACCCACTCCTTGAGAAGCGTGAAGAAGAACGACTCCAATTGGAATGAAAACAACACCGATGATCAAAAAGGTAAGAATAACAGGGAAGGGTGTTAGAATGGGCTGCCATGCGCGCAGCTGTTGTTGTTTGAAGGCAGTGACTATCGTTGTCAGAGAAGAATAAAGAAGAGAACTCACGGCCTGGTCTCTTTGATTTGGCGTCGCCGTTGGAGGCTTGCATGATTGGAGGTGCGTTGAGAAAAGTTTGTTTGTGATAAGCCGAGGTTCGGCGGAATCTATAAAAACGCTGTGAAATTCACGTCTATTTCCAGGACCTTCAGCAACCTAAACCCCTCGCTCAAATAATGAGCTAGGAGCTACGCGGTCCAGGTATGAATTTGAACACCTCCTTCTCTTTCAGACCAGCGGATGGTTAGAAGGAGGCATTCGAATAAAACACTGCCGACAGATTCACGACCATTCACTATTTCTTCATCAACGAACATGTCTTTCTTCTCACGAGAATTCTCTCAGGAGAAGCCACTCTGGAAAACTGATCCGAAAGATGAGAATGATGTGGAGATGAGCAGAAGGGTCGTGCTCTACCATTGTGCTGTCAAAGGTGATGTCGCACTCGTGTGGTTGTAACCACTCTGAGAAGTTGGTTCACATCGAAAAGGACTTCAATTTGGTGGCCTCGTTGGTCCAATCGCAACCGTCCTGAGGAGACGAACCGTCTTCGTTCCTATCAAGCACTTCCTCCGTGCTCAATTCAGATGGGGAATCATCAGTTCTTCTGTCGTGACGGGTGCACGAAGATGATCGACTACCTGGCTTACTATGGTAGGAATGGGTTTCGGCAGGTTGTTGGATCAGACCCCAGTGGCAATCTACGATAGAGCGTATAGGTATGTCTGTTTATCCACACCGATTGAGGAAGACACAGGATAAAACACAACTTGTCGCAATGCAGAACAGACCGATTGTCTGCCATCGGTTTTGGGACTGCCTTAGTCCTCGCTGTACCCTTCGTCGGCCCCATCGCCGCCCTAGGTGAGCTCACAGTCACTTCTGACTCAACCCTCTGCAGGTGCAGGTGTCGTGGGCTCTGGCGCTGGAGTGATCGCTCACCTCGCCACCCAAAAGAGGTCGTGAATAAAAAGAAGGGGGAAATGGTTTATTTTCACATGACATCTTTCCTCACTCGGAGCTGGTCCATCTGCGTCAAGATTTTGACTAGACTGTCCTTCGTCGCCCACTTCATGTTGCTTCCGGCACCCAATGTCACAATGGCCATCCATTGTCTATCGAACGTCAGCTGATTCCTGTGTGAGAGTGCTCTCACTTGAACGTGTACTCTGGGTGGTCTTTGCACCACTTCTGTATGCGGTCCTCCGGTTCGTAGAAGGCCTTGATGTAGTTCATGGCAAAGTCCGTGGGGACAGGCTTGACAAATTTCTCCAGTTCTCCTCTGAGAGTGGTGATGTCCAAGTTCATTTGGATTCTACCGGGGTCCGTGCACTTTCTGATCCTGCAGTATCCCTCCACCAGGGCCTCCATCGTGAACTTGGCTGCGGCCTGGTAGATCTCTTGTTGTACCCTCTTGGGGATACCCATCCTATTGCTGATCATTCTGAACCTCACGCAGAGTCAGTACAGAGGAGGAGAGAGGAACTCACTTGGCGTCGAAGGTGTTCCATTCTCGAACGATGGTGTAGACGTAAGGATTCGCTCCTGGTACCTCTGGCATCTCTCTCGGGTCCCATTTCGTGTTCCTCGTGATCTGCTCGATGATCTCGTCCCACTGATAAGGTGTCAGGATCTTCCTCCTCTCTCGTCTCACCCTCATGGCCTGTGCGGAGAAGTATCGGTTCATGTATTGGATGAAGGCTGGAATGGTCTCCATCTCGTTGCAGAAGGCGATGAAGTGCTGATCCTGTGATTTGGGCAGGTAAGCTTGCAGGTGAGGTCTGATGTAATTGAAGATGTCCTGTATGAACAGAGTAGATTGTAGGGCGACGGTCCTCTCCGCCAGACCGTACAGAGTGTTCGCATCGTTGATGTCCACCGCTGCGTTCAGCTTGGGGATTCTGATTCCCGTTCTCTTCACTCCTGTTCATTGTGAGATCGATGCACGGAATCATAGATGAAATTCATTGTAACCCACCAGGCTCGATGATCTCGTTGGGTGGGATGAACGTTTTGGCCCATTTGACGAGAGCCACTCTCAATTTAGAGTCCAAGAGACCGATGTTATCTTCCTGAGGAGGTGAGAGGATTCAGACACGAGGACTCACCTCGGCTTGACCGAAGGTGAGCCAGATGGTGGCCAGGTAATACTCTACGATCTGAACGATGCCTTGGAAGATGTCGAACGAGATGGGTTCCAAGATCTTCATCATCTGTCCGTACTTTCCCATGAATCTTCTCCGTCTCAGCTTCCATCGTGTCTCGCACTCTCACCTCGCCACGTTGATGGTGGTCGTTGTCATCATGGGTCCGACCACTTCCACGTTGCTCGTCGTTTTGGCTGCTCCTGAGCGAGAATGAGTTGGAGAAGAAGATTCGACTCACTCATTCGAGACACGTCCTCTTCCTCAACGGAATCGACCATCAGCTCGTCTGAGACATCTTCCTCCGATGAATATTCGTCTTCGTACGTCTGTTGGCTGGCACCCTTGTAGGTGGTGGAGAATGGATTACCGAGCGTCTTGAATTGAGCGAACACGGGGATACTCGCGTTCTCCGATGCCGAAGAGTTGCTGCTCAGTGCGTTCGCCGTGCGTCGGTACCTGATACTGTCATTCGAGTGGCAGAGTTACACATCTTATCATTCGTGTTACACATGAACATATCCTTTCATGTTATTCGCGTCATCATTCGTATTACACATCAACATATCCTATCACTCATATTACACATAATAGATCTTATCATTCGTATTACACATCGACATATATGCGCAGATGGAACGCACCGTGAGGGTTGCCACATCTGAGGGGCTGTCTTGTACATTCGGAGATCTTTCATATCCTTAGGGCTGAATCCCTTCTGGAGGGGCACCTTCCCTCGTTACCACCGTCTCTGACGTTCTCTCACCTTCTGCCACATCTCATTCTCCAGCATAATGGTTAAATCTTCCATTCTGATCTTGTGGTAAGATTCAAAGTAAGTCTTGGAGATATCCTTGATCGACACTCGAAGTGCGTGAGATTCTTTCGAGCTGAATTGTTCTCCGATGTCAATGAACTATTCCAGTCATCCATTAATCCTTATCGAAGAGACACTCACCTTGTACACTGAATCCAGAATCTTCAAGAACTCATCGATCTGAGTAGATGAGTCTACGCATTCTACACAAGATGCTATCGTGATAGTGATCATCATCAAGGGATGAAGAGATCATAAGAGAAGTTGTTGATGTCGCACCTTGAAACTCTTCACAGCAGGAGCCGATAATATGTCGGCCACCTTCCTCTGCATTCCTTCCCACAAGGCCGTTTTGAATTCAACTAAACCCGTTCTCACTTGAGAAAAGAATCTTCTCTCCTCAGCTGCGTTGCTCTTCACCTCTCACCTGGATGTGTCTGCCTGTTGATCGCTGGGATCCTCGTTGGCCGGTGGTGCTGGATGGATGGATTGATACTTCTCGTGCCATTGTATGGAGGAATAATGTGAGAACATGAGGTCACACAACACTTCCAAGATGGTATTCAAGCAGGAAGTGAAATGGTTCCCATCCTTCATGAAACTGCACAGCATGGCGAATTGCAGTGGCTTCAGATGCTCCAACTTGTTGGCATTATCTGTCCGCGTCAGAACATATGGAAATCAATTCATCACCTGGATTCATCAACAGGTGAGCGATGACAACGTCTCTCGTGTTAGAAGACACTGCCTCGGTGAAGCACATCTTGGTCTTCTCCAGCACACGATGCGATTGCCCCGACATGCGGAACCTTCCTCCATCAGTCTTCATTTCTTCTTCTTCTCACCCGATGAGGATCTTCTCGTAACTGACAGGCTCGAATGTTCTGACCACCTGGACTGGTTATGACGTGATGACAGTGGAGAGGAACTCACCTCGGCCAGTGACTTCTGCAGTCGACTCTGAACTTCTTCGTAGTTCTGTTTGAGGCCAGAATTCAATTGTCCGACGCACTTGAATTGTTTGCAGTTGTTGATCAGATTCCTGCATTCCAGACACAATGCGATGGCTCCCGGAAAATTTCCTTCGGATAATTCCTCCTTGAGCTGTGCATCGATTCACTCTTCATTCATCGTGCAATTCACCTGTGTCTCGATGACTAAGATCCTCTTGATTTCGAGCAGTTGATTCAATATTTTCTGCTCGACATCAGATCGTGTGTGGATGGATGAGTCACCGTAAAGGTCTGCTTCTTCTTGTTCTTGGCCAATATGACGAGGACCCTCTGGATCAACTCTCCCTTTGCTCTGGCTAAACTCTGTCTTCCATCCTTGCACACCGCCGCACTCTGTTCTAAATCCATACCGAGCTCGTGAATCTGTGTCATACCCTTCACTGTCTCCGCTCAGTGCAAATCTCATCGTCTGTTCATACCGAAGGCATTGTAGTTGCTCATCACTTTGTTGGACAGTTTCGAATTGATGGCATCGAGGCACCTCTCCTTCTCTTTCAACTGTAATTCGAGATATGCCTCATCCATCAACATGGATGGATCCACGTGGGCTACGTATTTCTTGCCGTCCTCGGCCTGTTGGGATCAGTCGTTGTCGTACGTCGATCGGACTTCGATACGGTATGATACGTGATGAGAATGTGTTCACCTTTCTGTCGTCTGATTCCTGGCCGTAATCTTTGGGTATGGAGCGGAAGATGAGCTCTACGACATCCAGATTCTCTTGAAATATTTCAGGGGGGAGAGAAGCGAGAACCTGAAATATATTCAATCGAACCGCAGATGATGTGCTCGTCTGAAAATCACCTCCTCATCGGTTAGAGTCTTCTCCGAGGAACCCTCCTCCTCTGTGTTCGCTCCAAGATAACTATCCTGAACAGAATCAAATGTCGAACATCGAAGAGCTGCTGAGATGGAAGACGTGTCGATGCTGATCTTACTCTGGAAGGTGCGGATTGTGCTGGTCTCCCTCCGAATGTGAGAGGACCCTTCAACACATTGGACAGGTTCGTTAGACCTGTCCAGTTCATCTCCTGATTGTGCCTTCTTCCTCGGGCCTGCTCCGTTTGTAGACGAGAAAACCCAAGATTGACAATCTTTTAGGTATTTTATATCACGACTGCAGCGTATCTGATATTGACAAGGGTGATTTTGAATACGTGCGCATATCCAGCGCTTGTATGATGATCTTTTGCTTCTTCATTGAGTTGATGTAATCTTGCAGCGAGTCGAACATGGACACTTTCTGATCTGACTTGATCACCTGAGACGGTCAGTAAGCTGAGCGAACATCGTGAATGATGACAACCACGGACGACTCACTTTGATCTTTCCACTGTCGGGGAAGATGTCTCGGATGTGCATGATGCCTCCCGAGGAGGTATAACTCAGCACGTAACCGTCCACGTTGAAACTCCGCCGCACGAGGAAGGTCCCCACGGGACAGTTGGACAGTAACAGCTCGGCCTCGTCTCGAGAGATGTCCGCTGCCCACCCCTCCATGGATGTCACGCTTCCGTCCGGTTTTTTCTGCTATTGTTATTCGACCCTCTCTCGTCCTCTCACCCCATCTCTCTGTTCGCTCATCTCCTTCCACACCTGCTCTCGTCAGCATACACATCGTCACATCAAGCATTGACATCCAATGTCATCACATCACGCATCAACATCACCACATCACGTGTACATCCGCTGTGCACAGACATCGATGACTGTGTGATCCATTCTTCCTCACCTCCTGCAGAGCGTGACAGACCTCAGGGAAACCATCAGCAGGTCTCTTCCATTTGTCTTGATCCCAACAACATCGAATGAGGTCAGCGATCTTGACGTGCATGTTGTCTGGTATCTCTAATCGATTCCCTCCCGTCACAAATTCTTCAATCTGACGAGGTGACCACTCTGCTCTCTCTTCAGTGTCCCCTCCTCTCTCCTCTCCTCACCTTTGTACGGCAGATCTTGGTACGGAACTCTCTGCACCCACACTTGCCACGCCAACACTCCAAAAGAGTACAGATCGCTGGACGTGTCACACGGAGAAGTCCATCCGTCACTCACGCCTTATCTGGGTAATCTGCTTCTCCCTCGATGACTTCGGGTGCTTTGTACTCCAACGTCCCCAGCCCCTTGGACAGACCTCTCTCGGGTGATTGTGAGCTGTGATGATTCGAACCCTTTCTGCTGTCCATGGAAGACAGTGAATCGTTCAGATTGACTTGAGAGTGGCTGTCACTCGTTAGTGATCAGAAGAGGGTCAGAGAATGAGCTTATGAGAGACGTTAGACACCTGTGGAAAGATCCAAAGGGTTCGTACATGTCCTGCTCTGGGTTCTCTCCCGTCTTCCTCTTGTAGTAATATCTCGCCGTATCGAAACTGCACCCTTCAACGGATGAACTCTGCAGTGACTCACTCTGTGATCTTGACGGTGACGCTCGCATTCTCGTGAGGTGAAACGACCAACACATTATCTGGCTTGAGATCTCTGTGATAGATCCTGTTCTTGTGCAAGAAGGACATACCGGCAGCGATGTCCATCATGATCTTGACCTTCAACCGTTCCGATATCCTCTTCGACTTGAGGAGTTTTGTGAGAGAACCCTCTCGACAGTATTCCATCAGGAGACAGATCGGCACAGCTGGTCCAGTCCTCTTCGATACGTGTCTCGGGATGACCTGAAGGACGTTCGTGATGCTGTGGGGTGTAGTGGCTCACCTGAGTGGATCCCATGTACGTCACGATGTATGGACAAGCGAGGGATCTGTTTCGTGTCATGTTCAATCCTCACGAAGACATCACCGTAAGATGTTCTGCTCTCGCAAGACTTCTTCGTTCTGCTCCGGCGTCAGCTCTTGGATGTGTAGCTTCTTCACGGCACTGCACAGCGTGAGAACGATCATCTACGGTGGGTCTCACATTTCGATCTCCCTCCACTTGGCTCGATGAACGGATCCCCAGGCACCCCGGCTGATCTCTCCCAGAAACTCGATCTCGTCGTAATCGATGGAAGTGGACAGCTGGCTCTCTATGGAGTACTTCACCAGGAAGCTGAAAGGATGAGACGAGAAGAGAGAATCGCTCGCACCGATCTCCCGCCTGCGTGACGTCGGTGCTGGAAGATTTTCGGAAGAGGGTCGTTGATTTCTGACGCGGGATGAGCGTGATGGAGATCTGTCCGGCTACACTCGTCGTGCAGAACGCTCTGACCGAGAAGTGGATCTGAACCACATTCTTGGCCGTCTGGGTCCTCTCAGTCGAGTGTAGATGAACCTCTTCACCTTTTTGTCTAATTTTCCCAATTTCCCAGAGGAAGGAGTGGCTAAGATCTCTACCTTGTCTTCTGACCCGGGTGTGGCGATGATCTGATTCCTTCACGATCCATTCAATCGTTTCGCTTCACCTCGACTTTGAAATTGTATTTGTCCTTCGAGTTGTTCATGATGATGACCTGCTGAACCTCCACGAAGGTGTTGCTCTGGTTTGTCTCCCTCTGCTGCACTGGAATGTTGACAAACTCTAATCTGGAGGTGGAGAGCGTGCAATTCGTCTTCTCTGTACAAGTGAGGGCGTTGAGAAGTTGATGACTCACTCTCCAGGGTGAGGTTGTTCTTGAATTCGTTGTTCCTCCCCGTACGATTCAGTACTGGTGAAGTGCTGAAGGTGCTGGTGGACTCCATCCTTAGAGCTGGATTGGGCCTGTGGAGATTAATGACGTTCTTTATTGTGAGCCCACCCTCTGTAAGTCAAGAATCCAGAGTTGGGGATAGCTGCATGTATGAGAAGAGAGGGAGGACGAGGAGGACGCACCTTGTTTTCGTGGCGACAGAGGACTACCCGGAGTGGGAGAGCCAGTGTCATCTGGAAAGCTCTGTGACCGATTGGATCGTGGGCTCAGCCACTCGGCACTCATCGAACTGCGGTTCGTCGTCTTCGATCGACTCAAGAAAGGAGAGCTCCATCCTTCCGACCTGTGAATGATTCAGACCTCTCCTCTGCAAACAAACAAGAGACACAGCGCAGACTCGCTTCTCCGTATTTGAGACGGTCTTAGTAGACAGCGAGCTGTAATGTTTGCATTGTGTTCGCGCTAACGAACTTTGTAGAACATTCGTTGGATCTATACGAAAGCACTTCAATCCTCACTTTTTTGGTGAATCCTCTTTTGAGCTCATCCTTGTTTAAGACGGAATCCCACCAGTGTATATGTCACGTTTCACGTTTCTCGCTTGTCGTCTCCTCGATTGACCAGATGAACCCCGAATAAGTGATGTCTTGGCCTTCGATCGCTGCTAAAAACTTCCCCGAAACTTCTGTGAGCAACATTTTTATTCCCAACAGGAACCCGGCCAGACTCTAACGCCCGGGGATGATTATGTCCATAGCGGACAGGTGCAACCACTTTGGGCTTTGATGTCCTCCATTAATCGATTGCGAAGATCGTATGATGTCGAATGCACGCCGGAACAAAACAATCAGTGCTAATGAACCTTCGAGGTGTCGTCAACCAAATTCAATTATTTACTACATGAATTCGGCATCAGGCCGTCGTGACATGATGATTACGCCTGATCATCTGAAGGGACTATTCTAGCAATAATTCTTAATCACAGTTAGAAGATTATTGCACCAAGATATGTTGCAATTGAAATAAACTACACTGTCTTGCCCGAGGAAGGAGCATCTCTTAAATGCTGCCAGGACCTCACGAGCGCAGCATGTCCACTGTGTATGTTCAGTTCCTGGCGGGATATTTGAGTTTTGAATGAGGAGCATCATAGTAAAAGGGATATTATAGTCCATTTCTCAAGGTTATTTCATACGCTCAAACTGAACGCCTGGCCTCTCGGTTTGTGTTTTGGTTCATCTTCATCGTTCTGACTTTTTGGTAGAAGATGACGGATCCCAATTTACCCACCATGCAAACTCGCATCAACGGTCTCGCCCTAACTCTGGCCGAGAAGACCTGGGCTCAGAAGGAGCTGACAGCCAACCCAGACCTGGCTTCCACGTGGACCCCTGAGACAGATGTTAATTTGACAACTTTTATCAAGCAATCTGCCACCCAGTCCGCCTCACCTGGTGAATCTTGGTTTTCTTTATTCTCATTATATTCATTATATTCTCTCTAGCTAATCTTAATTCAGCTATTGAAGATTCTGATTTAACAGAAGCCTTCATCCAGCTGCGTGCCACCTCTATGGAAACTGATGAACTGGATAACAAGATATTAATGGTACCGTCTAAGATACTTCTTGGTGAGCAGAATCTATCTTGTTACATAATTCTAAATCCATCAGGTCCATCAAAAATTGTAGTTCAAGAATGCTGGAATGAATGTGCATTCTGTTTCTGAAAGTACATGCAAATGCAGCATGAATGTAAGGAAGTGTAGAAATGATTCGTGATTTTTGTAGATGGCAGCAAAGAAATTGACTGCCACGCCAAAGGGAAAATTGGTCCACAGGGAGATAAGCGTCACTCAATCAGCTGTCAGCAGTTGTTCAAACAGGTAAGATCAGACCATTGAGAAAAAACAAGAACGCGTAGGAATCAGCAAATGCCAAAGTGGATGTAATTAATAAAGATGGTACAATGTTGTTGAGTTATTATGCAGAATTGGTGAAACAAGATGCAAATGAAAGATAATTTCAACAAAGTATATATGCTTTATCTAGAAATCTTTGTGTCTCAGCCAGGCAATGTGAATTGTCAATTCAATCATGTGTTGACAATACTTTCAAGTAATTGAGCGGTCGATTGTTAAAATTGACTGTAATTCACATGTCTGCTTTCTTTTGAAAGAGAACATACAACAAAAAAGGACATAACTTCACAACAATACCTCCAAAAAAATGCAGAAAATTAATGAAGATTGAGCTGTCCGCGCACGCGCGGTGAGCAATTATTTCTGAATTTTCTGAGTTTTTTTGATATTTTTTTTAAATTTTAACATTAACATTATAACTGTAACAAGACCGCGCATGTGCAGTCTATTGTATTTGTAAACAAGCTCTGATGTGACCGTGAAAATCATAAGACATATGTACATCATCATTGCAATTGAAGTTGTCCGTCAGATATTGCATCACTCCATAACATATTTCAATTACAACAGAATATGGCTTTGCAAAATGCAAGATTGCAAAAAAATCACAAGAGGACAGCAAGTGGTTGCAAAAAAAGGTGCTTGTTTTTTGCCTCTATTGGGTTTGTATATTCTTGTTTTTTTTCAATGGTCCGATTAAGACACAAACAATCGTGCAAGAACTGCTCTTTGTTAGAGTGATAGAATCAGATGAACAAGACGGTTGCTGAGGATATAATGGATAGTGATGTCTATGGTAGATAGACAACAATTGATTACAGAAACAGACGCTATTGATGATAAGAGGAGATAAAATGATGAGGTCATGATATGGAATAACAGTGAATTGAAAGACAGGAAGGAATGACAATTGGATGGAGAGAATGCGAGACATCACCTGTTAGTATCTCTCTATGCAAAGAATGGGTATGCCAAATAGCACATGCCAGGAGGAGTGCTATTCTACAGCTACTGCTGAAATGCAAGAGGCTCTACGGAGATGGAACACCTCTTCCCCAGACTATTGTTGAGTAATGATCTCACCTGGATGTTTGTGGACTTGTTCAAACCATGCTCATATGGAGTTGGTCCACATCACTGCCTCAAACGCTTCACTTTCAGCAATGTGCTGATGGACCATTGTAGTTCTAGAGGCAAAACTAGGAGAGCATCTCTTTTTATGTGACATCCATTTGTCCCATCTTGTTGCCAGCTCACTGTAAATTGTTTCAATTTGAGGAAATTATTCTGTTGTAACAACTCACATGAACTCTTATTGTGCAATCTTTGTCCTTTTTCTTCTAACTTCTCCTCTGTTTGCCACGCAATTGGGGTGGGAGGGCATCTGAGAGGGGGTGGGGGTGTTTTTGGGCCTGTCTTTGTCATGTCAAACTTCCAGGAAATCGATGCATCAAAGGACTCTTTCTGGCAGTATTCTATATGTCCACCTCCAACCTACGCTGTATAATTTATTCCTTTTGCATTGCACAGATTGGATCATTCAGAGAAAACGAGAAAATACAAACCCAATATCTGAAAAAACAAGCACCTTTTTTTGCAACCACTTGCTGTCTTCTTTTGACTTTCTAGCAATCTTAAGTTTCACAGAGCCATATTCTGTTGAAATTAAAATAGGTAATGAAGTGTTACAACATCTTATGTTTCAGTGGCAATGCAAATAAATCACAAAAATTTCCCAGATACATCATGAGCTAGTTTACAGATACAATAGACTGCACATGCATGGTATAGTTAAAGCTTCAACATGATACAAAAAGTCGATGCGATATCAAAAGAATTTCAAAAATAAATACAGAAAATTGGAGAAAATGCTTATTACACATACACAGACGTCTATCATTCTGACTTATGCTCATCTCATTTTTCTATTTTAGTTTCATCAAAGGCTAATTCTTGTTTTTTATGCAATGAAAGCGCAAAAAATGCAGGAGAATAAACTATAATTTGTAGCCTACTGTAATGTCTTCATCTTTTGGTTGGTTCCAAATGTGCAATAAAATTTGCATTGATTTTTTGAACTGATCATCATTACAACCATGCTATTCAGAAGAGATATCAATGCTGTCAGAATTGTACACAAACTGTGTTGTGTCTCAATCAGAATGGTGATTACCCTCAGATAATATCTATATATATATATTATATAATCAGGACATACAAAACAGATAATAAAGCAGAAGAACTGGTGTATATATGAGTGTATCCTGGCTTAAAATAATCTTGAACTTAATATTTCACTACAATTAGAGTATGGTAACCTTAAACAGATCATCTTTATTGGAAGATTGAAATTGGGATTATTCTCTCAAGATATTGATATTTTTCCTGCCCAGTGAGTGGGAAATCCATAAGATTACCAATGTCTGGGATATAATCTACAGGAATAATACAATCTTCCTCATTCCCTCTAGCATAGTCAAATCTGTCTGTTTTTGATGTGTCCTCCATAGAGTGAAAAGAAAAGCCTAAACTTTCACTGAAAAATAGACCTACCAAGATTCACTATATGTACCCTTTTGTGGTGCTCCACAGCCCTCATCAACTTCATCAGATGGCACAGAGTTTATCTCCTCTTGCTCAGCTTACATTCCGCCAATTTTGACAATCTTTTGATCCTTCCAGGGAGCTGATGCTATTTGGCCTACTTAATGTAAATAATAAGCTTGGATAAAAATTTACCTTTCCCAGATAATTCAGCAATAAGAGTATAGAACCAATAGTCACCAATTGTTCTGGGTGCATAAATTTCCACCCAGACTGCATAAAGTGAGTACAGAGCACACGAACGCTTACAAATGTTTTGCAGAGGATCACCAAACAGAACACAGGAGGTGAGCATTCAGTGCAAGGAGAGTTGTAGAGAAATGGACTATAATATTCCCTTTTTACTATGATAAATGCAAATACACAACAATGTCTTTAGAGCTTCAGTTGAAAGGAATGCAAAAGGCATTGTGAGATAAGGACAGGTTTATTGTAGAACAAATGACTATCATCCAAGTCTCCTACAGTGACAGATTTGATCAAATGGACCAAACTAAGAAGTAGATTCATCACTGCATGTCTGTAATTTGGAGGCTTCAAGGACCTTGAGGATACCATCTGCATTTTCCCTTGGTTTCAATGAACAAAAGTAAATCATCTCATATCTCTTGTGGAAAAATTGTGCAACAAATTCTGCACAGACTGCTCAGAGCAAGCCCAGAGTGCACAAACACTTACAAATGTTTTGCAGAGGATCACCAAACAGAACACAGGAGGAGATTTTGTGAGTTGTAGATAAATGGACTATGATACCCCCTTTTACTATGATGAGCGAATAGGGAACAGCTGCAAGGCCAAGATCATGTTCAAGATGCAAGCTCTTGAACATTATTAGGATAAGCATGCAGAATCTGCTGGCTTCCTTGGGTCTGCAACAGAGCATTCAGGCCTCTCCTTCACCATTGGACACCAGAAAGCCTTCAATGTTAACATTCTTGCCAGAAAAGTCCCTCTCTTTTGTGCTACATCACAAACAAACCAAACCTACAAACTCATCACCACCCAATAAGCCCAAAAAAAATTCAATTGTTCTGGGCGCCAATTTACTTCAAGTGTCCTCATTAGCACGACCTCTCCAATCTATTGCAAAGAGCCTACCATCCATGGGCTTGTTACAATCCTGCTGGCAAGCGATGTAGGTTGCACTAATTTGTGACAAAATAAAGATGAAATAAATACTATGAGGAGGAGGATATTCATATCAGTTGCATGGATCTGAGGAAGAATAACCTCCACTCAAGTCATGAAAGAAGATCATTCATCCCAGGCAGGTGACTGAAGAAAGAAGTTGAGGGTTACAAAATCTAGCTTGATGCTCTTTGGCCTCCTTGACACTGTCAAGAGGCCACCAAAACCGGGATACAAACAAGGCCATCATGCTACAACATCTGCAATCATCACTACTCCATGTGTTGCAATATACCAGATGGTCCTGTCTATGTATATTTACTGGCCTGCCAGGACTTATCTTATGAGGTGTGTACAGGATCTATCAAGCAAATACTGCACTTATGGCTGCGGAAGAAGTATAAACACACAGAGGATGTCTCATGAGAGTTTTCCACTCCTTGGGGCGGAGTTGATCAATCGTGTGATGACCAGGACATTCAACTGTTACCTCAAGAGCTGACTTTCATCAGTGGACAATCACATGCAGTTCAATGTGTGAGCGAGAGGAGAATAGAACAGGATGAAAGGACTTTTCATATTACAGATTCATTCCTCCCATGAAGGACCTGGGGTCTGGAGCAGATCCACTAAATTCGGCTCCTGAGAAATCGAAACCGGGGTTCTGTTTCATTGAGAATCGAAATCATAAAGAATCTCCACCTCCTCCTGAAATCTCTGCAACATCAATTGCTGCTTTGTTTTCTCTTGTTCTACGCTGCTATCCTCGGTTACGTGGGCTTTTAGTGCACCCAACCAGATTTCGCCTCTGTTCATCTTGGCTAATGTGATGTGAATCTCATCGTCCTCTGTCCCCCGTCACGTTTCGATGTTAGACAAGTCATACCTTTCATCCATAGACTGTCTTTTGATTTAACTGGCAAATACAGCTCTTCCTTAACACGATGAATTCAAATCATGAAGAAGACTAATCTCACTTTACATTGATGAAGGGTGGCTTTCCTTTGAATCCTAACGTCAACTTTGTTGAGGTGATCTTGCAATCGACCATCTTTGCCGTAAAGCCTGGAGGAGGTTTCGTATACAAGTTCACTTCGTCTAACGTCTGGTCCCATTCGTAAATCGTTTGACCTAAACTCCATCATTATGAGCATAATAATTTATATCAACCATTGTGAATAAATGGTCTCCTCTCTCGAGCGATCTGCTCCTCACTGGACATCTCAGATCGCGTTCGTTTCAAAAAGTGATGTGTGTTGGTTGTAGTGGAAGGAATTTCCACCAAACAATTTTATTCGAATAAGACAGCAGTGACGCGAACATGAGCTCACGCAAAGCCGCAGCAGGTAAGCTGGCAAACGATCTCCAGCGATCTGATGGCTCTAGTTCTTGGTGTCATCAGTAATGACACGCATGCTGCTTTCGGAGCCGACGACATCGAATTTGGACTGCAGAACATCCAAGACCACATCTGCAACTTCTTGATCGAACATTCCTCACAAGATTACACTGAAGACAAATATGAGTACAAGATAAGAGGTGGAGGACGCACTCGTGTCTGGGAGGGAGATGCCTCGGTGAACCGTCATACTATGGATCCTGATAGCAACGTCTCACCAATGATCAGAAAGACGTCCTAGAGAAGGCTGGCGTCAATTTCTCCTCCATTGGAGGTGACACACTCCCCGCAGCCACTCAGGCACAGATCAAGATCAGCGTAAGCGTCTCCATTAGAAACTTCTGACGCTTTCAGCCCGAGGAAGCGAGCGATGGAGTGCCATTCAAGGCGATGGGAGTGTCTCTGGTCATCCATCCTTCGAATCCCCACATCCCAACCATCCACATGAACATCCGCTATTTCGAGTGTGGTCCTCCATCGCAACCTGATCGATACTGGTGGTTCGGTGGAGGTGAGTCACCTCAGCGCTTCATCCATTCCCTCCTGGATGATCGCATTGTCAACTCCCCTACGGCGAATTGGCTCATTTGGATCACAGGTATTGATCTGACACCCTACTGGCCCACACCTGGTCTCTTTGGAAGAGTCATTAATTTTCACAAGAAGTTGAAGGAGGTGAGGTCTATGGGTTATGTGAAGATTCATTCAAAATAGATCTGCGTGCGTCACAATCAGCCATACGATAAGTACAAGGCCACATGCGATGAATACTTCACTATACCTCATCGAAATGAGATGCGTGGTGTTGGTGGAATCTTCTTTGGTGATTTCACTCTCTGTCTCATATCACTGTCTAATATAGTTTGTGATGGTTCTGTGTGAAGTGACTCTTGTAGATCATCTGAACGAAGAGTCTGGAATGAGCCGACGAGATCTATTTGCATTCATTTCCGACCTCGGTTTCACCTTCACGAGCATCTACAGACCATTCATCGACGAGGACAGGAGATCACTGCCTTATAATCCTGCCACACTCAAGAAGAACTTCACCGTGAGTGGACATCTGACAGACGTGACGCATGATGATAGAGCTGAAAAAGGATGCAGGGGAATATCGAAGAGAACGAGAGGGAATGGCAGCTCATTCGGAGGGGCAGATATGTCGAGTTCAATTTGACGTACGATAGAGGTGAATGCAGCATACTTATGGAGAGTGAAGAAAATAGGAACAAAGTTTGGAATCCAATCAGGGGGAAGAACGGAGAGCATCTTGATGTCTCTACCCACTGTTGCTAAATGGAAGTACAATTACATTCCAAAGAAAGGTTCCGCTCCTGAGGTGACGTTACTTTTAATGAGGATCACACGACATATCTGAAGATGGTAGATCATCAACTCGTTTTATCTTCAACCTCAGCCGTGGGTGGATTATGCCCCAGAGAACGCGCATTTATATGAGAAGGCTCACATGAAGGGTAACTCTCAGGGTGGCTCTACTCTCTTCTTTGGAGTATTGGCTATCTCAGCTTACATCCTCACTCTGGCTTTCTCTGATTCTGCACCTATCCCTTCTCTGGACGGTCCTCTACCCATCATTCAATTATAAATTATATGGGCTCCCTAATTTGTGAATCTCCCTATAGCTAGCAATGAACGACATCTCACTAGTCGGCAACATCAGCGGCATCTCTGTCGTGGATCCGTCCTACAACGAGATCACAACGTTTCCGTACTTCTCTGTCGCAGCTGACGCCTTTCTTCACTTTCCTCGACGCTCTTGTTCGCAATCAGCTGTACAACTACACTCAGCCCATCGCCATCTCATATCCTAGCGAAATCTCTCTAATAAAGTCGCCAAACAAGATATCTCAGAATCATGTGGCTTCTGGTCCAAATATAGCACCCATGCGTTCGCAGCAACGATGTCATAAGCTGGTGGACACCTTCAATGCTACCTTTCAGGCACTATCTCATTCGGCCATCGATCGGACAGATGGCAAATCGCATTTTTCCGTCACATTATCAAATAGACCCTTCGTGCACAGACGTTGTCATATTTCGACGCGTCGGCTGAGGAGACATCTATCAAATAGAACACTCACGGTCCTGTAGAATCATCCCATTGGAATGATCAGGAAGTAGTGCTGGGTTTAGGGGCCAGCCATGAGACCCCAAGCCAACTGCATCTTTATTCCTCCTATTTGGTTGCGTTTGACGTTGCTACGATTAGCGCTGAGTCTGATACTAGCATTTTGCCGTTTGAAAACACTCGGAACTGTCCATCGTGTAATCCGTGCAGCATGATCGTGTACAGCGGTGTTATCCTCAGTCAGCTTCATATCGAAGGTCAAAAAATCCGTCCCAAGTTACACGGCCATATTGACTGCTTTCCATCAGATCGGACCACCTGCATCGCGATCAATCGTCACGAATCATCGATTTGAGCACCTGTACAATTCGTCTACAAGTACCTCCCTTTCAACTTGTAATGCCCACTGGATGAGAAAGAGGGGGAATTGTCTCGGTCTGACGTCCAAATCTCTCTCAGCACAAGCTCTGGTTTACCCTTGATGTAAACAATCATCGGATGAAAACCGTGCCAAGGGAGAATCTGAAGGAACAGACAGGGCTTAAGCGATGTTTGCGCAAGCCTGACGATGACAGAGTACATGAAGAATTCTTGAAGAGGCAAAGAAAAGTATATATGAGCTGGTGAAAGTACTTCAAGAAATGAAGCTGAAATAATGCAGGCATATTTATAAGATGAATGACTCATGGTTTTGGAAATTTGAGTTTACTGCTGAAGGTCTCACGGATAGCTCTCTTCTATGTCCAGCTCATTATAATTTTATAGACAAATCAAGAGACAATGGATTGTGCACACCAATTTGGATGCCCATTGGTGTGGAGTATGACCAGTTAAAGTATGAGTTTATTGTGCAATGGAGATGTTGACTTGATTAACAGAATGATATGTCTGGATATTTTCTCTGATCATTATGGAAATATTGGACTGTTTCCATATGTGACAACTGATACCTCATTTATACAATACTTCCGTCATTTCTATCAAGGGTAAAAAACCTCATATATCTCAAAAGTGATATCATACAGGGTGACAATGACTATAAAATCTGTTGGATCTAAAAATGCCATGGCATGGCTCAAACCCATGTATGGTGTCAACTTAGACAAACATAGAGCAGAATTGAAAAGGTGTAACCTCCAGATGGAGGATGATCCCTGAGTTATCTTCTTGATGCTTCTCATCCAATATGGGTCAATGCGCATAATGCCAGACTGGTTTCTCTTGTTCCCTTGCAAATACATTTGAAGAAAGAACGTTTATCCACCTGTTCTGTGTGACACAGTCAAAATAGTCCATCAATCTGATGAGAAGATGTCAAAATATCATTGCATGCGAGCTGGGCTGGCATGTTCTGCAGTGCAACGTCTTCTTTGATAATTCTCTCTCTAATTATTCTTCTGGCATCTAGCTCCACTGTGTGCGGAACTATGAGCACAATAAATTGAACCCCTGGCAGGGCTATTTTTTAGGTCCTGGCAGAGAGAGAGGTGAGAAGAGAGAGACAGAGAGGGGAATGAGACAAGTACAGATTCCAGCTGTCAGAGTGAGCGACACTTTGCAACTCGATGTAAAGGATGACATGTGTAGGTCCTATTGAAATCACCGGAAGGAAGTTATGGTAGTGGATTTACTGATGTTCAATCCATTTCCCTTTGTCAATCAGTCCATGTGAAACTTCCATTTCTCCATCATTCCTACTCCCAAAAAACGGAGATAGACAACCGATTCAACTCCATATTGCATCTTTTAGATAACCAATCTGACAATCCAACACAGCGTGGGGCAGATATTGGGTGTAGAACTCCTGGATACTTCCAATAGCTGGGTGGCCAACTCGCTTCACATCTATGGAAGTCTTTTATGAAGAAGAAAAGGAACAGGGAGACACTGGGAGTTTTAGCAGGGATTGAATCTCACCATCAATCTACAATGAGATAATCATGGGAGGAAAAAATGAAGGATCAAAAGATCATCACCAATCATGCCCGCCATCAGTGGGACTGTTCTGAGCAGTTTGCAGTATAACACAACCAATATCAGAAACATATGTATCTTGGCACACGTAGATCACGGTATGATTATCACCAGTCCCTCCTCTCAATGGGCACAGGGAAAACAACTTTGTCAGATTCATTAATTTCGTCCAATGGTATCATCTCTTCCAAGCTTGCAGGGAAAGTTCGATATCTAGACAACAGACCAGACGAGATCGCGCGTAAGATCACGATGAAGTCAAGTTGTATATCTCTTTTGTATCAAGAGAAGTCCCTTCTAGAGGTGTGTTGTAGTGTTGACTAGACTGATTTCAGTAGTTGGCTGATGGTCAAGTGAGCGTAGAAGAAGCACGGAAGAGGTCTTATCTAATCAATCTCATCGACAGTCCAGGACACGTTGATTTCTCTGGTGAAGTAAGGTGTCTCTTTTTGACTTTCTCCTAACGCTGAGTGCAGGTATCCACTGCTGTTCGTGTATGTGATGGAGCTCTGGTGGTCGTCGATGCCGTAGAAGGCGAGGAGTGAGAGAGGCGTAATCTGAAGGTGACCAGGAGTATGCATACAGACACACACTGTGTTACGACAAGCGTGGTCCGAGAAAGTCAGACCCTGTCTGGTCATCAACAAAATTGATCGTTTGATCACCGAGCTGAACCTCACGCCAGTGGAAGCGTATGAACATCTGAAGAGAGTCTTGGAGCAGGTCAACATCATCGTTGGCACTCTCTTCTCTACCGAATGGTTCAAAGAGCTGGTGATTTCATTCGTTTATCCGCAGAATGATCATACCGAGCAGGAAGAGAAAGCTAGTGAATTGGAGTCAGAGGGAGTGATTGATTTCGAAGAGAGAGAGGAGGAGAAGGTAAGTGGTGCTCGAGATCGACGACTGAATGAATTGAGGTATACTTTTCACCGGAGAAGGGAAATGTTGTTTTTGCTAGTGCTTTCGATGGCTGGGCTTTTCGGTGAAGGAGAGAGGATGACGCATCTGTTCTTACACAAATCAGAATCGATGATTTCTGTGAGCTCTACGCCAAGAAACTAGGGGTGAAGTCGAGTACATTACAAAAGACTTTGTGGGGTGATTATTATTTCAACCCAAAGACAAAGAAGATCCACCAAAAGAACACTACCGGAAAGCTTCCTCCGATGTTCGTTGCTTTCGCATTGAACAACATATGGGAGGTGAGCTCAGTTCAGCGTACATCAACACATCATCGTTTGACTTGATCAGGTGTACAATGCTGCCAACAATCAAGACATCCCCAAGAGAGAGAAGATCTGTTCAGCCCTCAAATTGAATGTGCCCCCCCGCGAGTTGAACAGCAACGACCCTGCTGTGGTCATCCAGAGCATCTTCAGTCGATGGCTCCCAGTGTCCCATGGCATATTGGCTATGGTCATTCAACTACTACCCAACCCCAGAGAGGCACAGGAGATCAGAGTCAGTAAGCTGTGGCAACCATCGGTCAGATCAGATCAACCAGGTATGAACGAGAAGCAGAAGCAACTGGAGGACGCCATGAAATCCTGCGATCGCAATTCCGATGAGGTGAGGGAGTCACTCGACTGTCATCAACTCTACCAGGTGGTGGCCTTTGTCAGCAAGGTCTTCGCTGCAGATAATACGTCCATCATAGGAAAGCCTAAGCAGGAAGGTGAGGCCTCCAAGTCAGCCAGCGTCATCCGATTGGAGGAGTCGAATGAGAAATTTGTTGGGTTCGCCCGTATCTTCAGTGGAACGATCAAGAAGGGCCAGAAGATCAAAGTGATGGGACCAAAGTGGGTGCAGAAGTGCGACGTCCAGTTGAACATAGCAGATACAATCCAGTGGAACCGAAGAAGTACATCAGTGAACTGGAGGTGAAGGAACTGTATCTGCTCATGGGTAGAAACTTGGAACAAGTGGACAGTGTTCCAGCTGGCAATGTATTTGGAATAGGTGAGAGGTGAGTTGAATCAAGTTGACTCGAACAGGAGGCATCGAGGAGAGCATCATCAAGACGGCCACATTGTCGAGCACAGAGTACTGCCCTGCCTTCAACGTGATGACCTTCGGCTCCTCACCCATCGTGCGAGTGGCGGTGGAGAGTATGAATCCCCAGGAGATGCACAGGGTCATCGAGGGGCTCAAGATCCTCAATCAAGCTGATCCCTGCGTCGAGATCCTCGTTCAAGAGACGGGAGAGCATGTCGTTGTGGCCAGCGGTGAACTCCACTTGGAGAGGTAAGAAGCTTCTCTCGTGGAGTAGACTGAAGGAGAAAGATGTCTGAAGGACCTGAGAGAGAGCTATGCCAAGGTGGACCTCAGAGTATCTCCTCCCTTGGTTGCCTTTCGAGAGACCGTAACGAACGATCCCAGTCTGAGACACCGTCCCAACGTGAAAGGTGACTTGGATGCGTCGATGTTCGCTGACCCTCTTGAGGTGTGAAGACACCAAACAAGTTGGCGATGATCAAATTGAGTGCCATCCCCCTTCCTGAGAACATTCGACAGTTCTTGGAGAAGAACGGAACGATCATTCGAAAGGTGAGAGGAAAAGGAGAGAGATCTGAATGGTGGAGGTGTTTGTGGAGGAGTCCAGTGAGCTGAGAGGGGAGACGGAGGCAGCGGCGTTCCGTAACCAGATGATCGAAGAATTCAAGAAGGCGGGGGGTGACTGGCCCCTATTGTTGGATCAGATATGGAGCTTTGGACCCAGGAGAGTGGGAGCCAATCTGCTGATCAACAAGATCTCTCTGGGTGATGTTGCAGAACCGTGGTGGACACCCATCACCGCCAAGATGTCATCAGAGTACAACCCTAAGAACAAGAAGAAGAAGAAGCAGGAGGAGCAGGTGCAAGAGGAGGAAGAGGAACTGGTGAGCCAGGTGAAACGCGAGTGCTGAAGGGGGCAGGATATTGGATCACCCAAGGAAAACGTGATAGAGGCTGTGACTTTGGAAGAGAAGCAGAGGTTACTGAAGCAGTACGAGAACAGCATCATGATTGGATTTCAGACAGCCACAGCGGCTGGACCTCTCTGTGAGGAGCCCATGAGTGGGGTCTGCTTTGTTGTGGAGGACATTGAATTTTTCAAGTCGAACCAGAGCAGCATTCAGCAACAGTATACCACAATGGGTGAGGTGTTACCAGAAAAATAAATTGACAGGGATAGGGGGTCTATTGATTTCTACCATGAAACAAGCTTGCCGTCAAGCCTTTCTTGAAAAATCGGATCGATTGCTCGAGCCTGTTTACAACTGCGACGTCCAGGTGTCCTCCGAGTTTATGGGGAAAGTGTACAGCGTCTTAGGGAGGAGGAGAGCGAGGATCACGAATGAGACCATGAAGGAGAACGGTTCTGTTCTGATCGAGGCCATCCTTCCTGCCACAGAGAGCTTTGGTCTGTCTGAAGAGCTTTTGAAATCCACCTCTGGTGCTGCGTCCACTCAGTTACTATTTTATGGATTTGAGGTACGTAGTGAACAGTCCAGTTAGAGTATAACGTGAACAGATGCTGGATCAAGACCCCTTTTTCGTGGCAACAACTGAGGAGGAACTTGAGGACATAGGAGATAACTTGGGAGGAGAGGCTCCAAATATTGCCAAGTTATACATCAATAACATCAGGAGAAGGAAGGGCTTATCCGTCGAGGAGAAGCTTGTGGAGAAAGCAGATAAGCAGAGAACAATCTCTAGAAACAAATAAACAAATTTCCTTTAGCTGTACAACGCTCTGTAATGATATTATTTTCCGACTGCGTCCAAGTGGTGAGATGAGATTCTCAACTGCATATATAGTTAGACACCTTCAATAGGATAGATCATCATATCGAAGCAGAGAACAGAGAAATTTGATAACATGCAAATGAGAGATGGTGTTGAATAATAAATCTATATAATGGCCTCTTGAGTTGATGGATTTTGGACAAGAGACTTCGGGCGGATAATATCGCAGTCATCCTGACATGGTCACGTTGAGGCTGTGTAGCTCCTCTTGGATGATCCTCTTGTTTAGTGAGCAGATTTAGTCTGTAACAGTTCAGAAATGAAAGGCTTGAAATTGACACCACCCTTGACGTTGGGCGATCTCGTACAGACATGGGGAGACAACATCCTCCCTGAGATCATTCCTATGAGGAGATCGCACGATGAGTAAGGTGGATAGACTCTGAGCGCCACCCGACGGAACTGACGTCGGACTTGATGTTGTCCAGCAACTAGGGGATAAGTCCAAATAATTTTCCCTCTCCCATTCCTTGTATGAGAGATCAAAGAGCCTTCGAGCTGATGGCTTTCACCTTTGATGATCTTGATGATGATGTACAGTTTGGTTCTAACGAAGAGGACACGAGGTGAGCGAATGCAATTCGTAAGTACTTCTGATCATCTCTTTTCAGCCAGACCATCGAAGAATTGATAGACGACGAGCAAGGAGATTAGATCACATCGATTTCTCTCTTAGAAGGGGCCCTACCATCTTTGATGAAGAGCCAATTTCATTGATGAACTGTACCATCTTTGGTGTTAACTCAACCGAAGGTGAGTGATGACTATCTTCCTAGTCTCACCAGCAGTGATAGAACCGATTGAGAGTAGTGTAATGCTTGATGTATAATTCTTCGAGAATATCATGTATCAGACAGTAGCAGCCATGCACCGTGTAATGCATCGTGGTGAGAATGCATTGACGTCTCATGTTCCTCCACTTGACGATCATCTGCGTGTTGTTGATCCCTCCTCTTCCTTGTGTCATTGAATCGTATTTTCACCATAATTTGTCCAGTTTTCGCTGTGACGGTGTATGGACAGTACTGTCCAAATAAAAGCTACAAGATGGAATCGGTGAACGATAGGATGTTCTCCAAAATTGAATGGATCTCGTCATAAGACAGATCACCACTTGAACGGAGGTCTGGTCTTGAATTGTTCTTAAACTCCTATTGTCTTCCGTCTTATCTTCTGTCTTCTTCTGTTTCATCTGTCTTAGGAAGGAGAAGTGATGAATATCGATCCTTTATTGTCGATGCATTGATCGAAGTGAACAGCCCATTCAGTGAATAAATAGATCTAAAGACGAGATCAGAGATGAGATCAACTATCGAATGATCAATGAATAGAATATAAGATGCCATATGAATGCATAGAATGCGACTAGATTGATTACATAGATCAATGAGAAGGATGGGACACCTAGAGTGAGGATGAAATCAACGTCGAAGCCGAATGGAGAGGCCAAGTAGGAATAAGAGAGAGCAGGAGACCCAGAGAGGGATCATGACAATGTGCCAGGGGGAGGAGAGGATGGCATCGAGCTTGAGGGCGAGCATGGTCTTTGAGGCGATGGCAGAGAGGACGAAGAATTGGAAAGCTGTCAACTGGGGGAGACTGAAGAATCCGGTGGCGTTGAAAGAGAAGATGAAGAGACAGCACCCCAAGAATAAGAAGAAGGCATCTGATAGCCACAGGGGAATGAGTACAACGAACCAGCTGTAGTTGAGAGTGTGCTGGATCTTCAGTTGTGCCAGTACCAACACGGGAGTCCACATCAGGAGGAGAAATCCGATCATGATGCAACTCAATTTGTGTCTGAGAGATGTCATTCGGATAGAAATGGACTGCACTACGCACCTCTTATTATCTCCTTGTTGACAGCGGACCATGAGGAGACTTCCAATCACAATTAGACACAAGACACCGATCATGATCCACGGCACGAGAAATATTTCCCAAGTGATGATCTTGGAAGATGAGGCTGGATCAATCAGAACTGTCGAAGCGAATAAACAATTTACCTAACTTGAGTCCAATCATGATGAGTAGGGCGTCGACCAGCAGCACCGTAGAAGAGAAACCGAGACGGAGGGGTGTAGGAAGGGTTTCCACGACTCTTCTCCTCTGAAAGTACATAAACAGAAGAAATGTAACTATCCAGGTGGGAAGACACAAAATCCAATAATTGGAGAGCGAATTCGATCCCTCGAGGTAGAAGTTCAACATGATGGTTTGTGCTATCGTTGATAAGCTGACAAGCATTATAATCTGTAATTTGTTAATTTCGCCAAGTACCCTCTTGCTATACACACAATGCTACCGATTTGAAATAAAGGGAGGGGTTGGGATTCGTTGATAGGTACGGAGAGAAGTCTTTGATCTTCAGAATTGATGGACCCATGGTATTCTTGATAGCCATCTTGTGAATCGGGTCTCTTCATCTCACTCATGTTTTGTTTCCACCAGGCGAATTCTTTTGATGGTGATCTACAACAACCAATTTGGGCGGGAAAACGGAGAGTTCAAACGCAGCACAAGCAGCTGATGCTCTACTGCTCTATCCGTTCAGATGTCAGTCAGTGGATTAACGAGGACCTCTAGTGGCGTCTCCAGACACTCAGTAGAGCAGGACTGGGAGAGTGGATCTCCAGAGCTCAATGAGGCAGCACAGAGGGAAAGAGCCGCGCTGATTCAGAAGATCAAAGAGAGGCCAGAACATCCCTCAGGATGGTTTGCACTTCTCGCTTTCGAATTGAAGGTGCTGCGACAGGCAACCAAGCCGACTTCAACACAGCCGCTCCTCCGATTGTATGAGAGAGCAACCAAGTCCATCAATCGCAGTGAATACAGGAAGACACCTGATCTTCTGAACATATACATTGGATATGCTAAGGCCCTAGCGTGAGATCGGATCATATCAACACCTAAACTAACGAGTGCAGTGGAGTGAATCCAACAGACGCTCGGCGCACGTTCAAATTTCTCGGGGTGGAAGGGATAGGACAAGACCAATCGCAGTACTACATCGCATACGCTACCTTTGAGATGAATCAAGGGAGCAGAACGAAAGCACAATCAGTCATCGACAAAGGGAAGCAGAAGAGAGTGCTGTCGGCAGAGGACATCCAAGCATTAGAAGAGAAGATGAGATGTATAGAAAAGGAGAACCAGTCGTGTGTCCCCGCAGCGGTACCGACACCCAACACTCAAAGTCAGCCACGTGAATCGATAGAACAGAAACCAGCCCCTCTGTCCGTGCTGGAAGAGAAGAAGACACCTTCATCGACAGCAGAGACGTCGGTCCCCGTGAAAAAGAATCCAGGTGAGATGAAGAGAGTTGAAAAGACTGAAAGCATTAGCTCCCAGGAGGCCTCAGAGGGGTAATGCTGCGATGAATGCGGCGATATTAGCGGAGATCGACAAAGAAAGTGTAGACAAGAACTCAGATGACATGGACATCTCTCCCACCCATCAGGAATCTTCTTCGCATCCAGTACCTACACAGCGAGAGACATACCAATCACAACCCTCGCCGCCAATCCAACCACATCAATCACCACCTCAACTGTCTCATCAATCACCACAAAAACCACCTCCACTGTTATATCCAAATGCACATCAACTTTCGTATCAGCCCCCAACACATCAACCCCCAGCACATCAACCCTCAATCCATCAACACTCAATCCATCAACACTCATATCAACCACCTCAACAATCATCGTATCAACTATCTGCTCATCAACTTCCTCATCAAGAGCCTGTCTATATCCCCACATCAGTCAAATTCAATGGTGAGGAGGATTGGAGAAGAAAGCTGAAGAGATCAGGAAATGAATCGTCGGTGACACAGACCACCGTGGCGTCGACCAATGTGGCATCCATCTCTACGTCGAGTAACCTGTCGGTCAACTCTTCCCTCTCTTCCCACCTCTCCTCCAGGGATCAACAGATGGCATCCAGAGAGCAAGTCACAGCCAGAGAGCAACAGCTGACACCGAGGCATCAGATCACACAGCACATGGTTCAACCTCAGTACCAACAGCCGATGATGTACCATCAGAATATCCCACAGTACAATGTACCACAGAACAATCTACAACAGGGGAACTCCATGGGCATGTTCCAGACACCCCAGCAGCAGAGATACGGAAATCCCAATCATGCCTTCCAGACTCCGGGTTCCACCAATCGGTTGGTCAGACAGACAGAGAATGCTCATTCTCCTTCCATCTTCGATGCCGTCGTACACCTCGCTGGAGATGAGGTGTTCATCTCTCTTCTCTCTTCTTTCTCTCTTCTCTCTTCTCTCATCTCTCTCATCTCTATCTCTATCTCTATCTCTATCTCTATCTCTTCCTCTCATCTCTCTCATCTCCACTCTTTCTATCTGTTATTAGATGGACTGATTGTCGTAGATGATATACGTGAAGGGGAAACCTTATCTGAAGCTCAAGTGCATCGGCAAAGGAGGGAGTAGCCAGGTGAGGAGTGCAGTGAGAGGAGAGAGACTGAGAGTGTAGGTCTATCGAGTGATGGACAGAAATCTGGAGATCTATGCTCTGAAGATTGTGACACCGGGGCAAGAGGAGCAGGGGCTGATGGATGCATTCGTCAACGAGGTAGAGATTCTCCAGAAGTTGAAGGGAAACCCGCACGTGGTTCAGTTGATCGACCACGAGCTCTCCAGTGAGTCGATCCTGATGATCCAAGAGTTGGGAGAGCTGGACCTCAGCAAGTTCATGACGCAGAACCCCATGATGAATATGAACCACATTCGGTTGTTCTGGCAGCAGATGTTGGAGTCAGGTGACCCGTCAGACATCTCCATTCAACCTTCTATGACTCTGTTCGCCTTTGATCCTCTCCCAGTCGCAGCCGCACACGATGCGGGTGTCATTCACACGGATCTCAAGCCAGCCAATTTTGTCTTCTTCAAGGGGAAACTCAAGTTGATCGATTTTGGAATCGCACGGAGCATTCCCAGTGACACTACGAACGTAACCACTGATTCCAAGGTCAGTCATCTCGTCCATCTTCTTGTCATGACACAGAACAGCTCGGTACGATCAACTATATGAGTCCAGAATCACTGCAAGATATGAATGAGGGGTGTGGTGCTCAACGGATGAAATTGGGAAAAGCTTCAGGTATGTCGATGTATTGGATGTGAGAATGATTTCGTACAGACGTCTGGGCCTTGGGGTGCATCTTACATCAATTGCACACAGGGAAGACGCCGTTCGCCTCCATCACCAACATCGTCCGAAAGGTGAGATCACTCAGAGAGGAATAACGTGCCTGATGGAGAACAGATGAATGCCATCACTGACCCACAATATATCATCAAGTTGGGAGCTGTTGAAGATAGAGCAGCCCTGGAGGTGATACAGATGTGTCTACAACGTCCGGCCAAAAGTCGACCCACGCTGCAACAACTGCTGGAGCACCCATATCTCCACCCACATAAATATTATTGATCAACGATCATTGATGTAGACTGATGATACAGCATAGACCACAAATACGGTTATGAACAATCGTTTATGTACAGACTACATGATGGAGCACTTGTCCTTCTTAGACCCTCCCACTGTTCCAGATCTCTCTCTCTTTCTCACGTCACCCTCCGCTACTGTCGCAGCTCTCGTTCTCGTGGGTGATGTCACTGCCTTCTCATCCTTCACCAGTTTCTCTTCCTTCTTGATGACCGGCTTCTCCTCCTTCTTGATGATCGGCTTCTCTTCCTTAAAGCCTGCTGGTTTGTGGGTCGTGAAGCAGTCACCGTTCCAATAGTACTGCGTGGCGCAGGACATTGAGAAATCGAACCACGCCTGTGCGACGTATCTGCTGCTCTTCTTCGCGTCCCTTCCCGTGTCTTCCACCTTGACGTTGGGCTTGGCCAGCTCGTCCATGATCTGCGCTACCTCGGTGTCCTCCTCCATCTTTCCTTCCTTGGCCATCTGGGCCTGGAACTCCTGCAGCTTGGCCGGTGACGCCTCACGGTAGCAGATGGCCAGGAACATCTGGACGATCGAATCGAAGTTCTTGAACTGAATGGGGCGACCTCCCGTGCGGTAGGAGATCTCTTCGTAGAAGGGTGACGCATGGGCCTGGTTCAGTGCCCGGACACCGTAGATCTTCACTCCCTTATCACGCAATAGGTCCTGCCTTCTTTCAGTCTCGTAGAATGAGGCTGCACTCACGCATTCCTCGAACCAATCGATCTTCTGGTCCGTGTATTTGGGAGGGTGAGGGACTTCATCTCCGATGACGACCAAAGCTTTCGAGCAGCCACCGGTCCAGCTCATCTTGTTGGCCTCGCGCAGTGCATATTCGTAAGCCTCCGGAGCGTCTCCACCTGTTTCTCGTCAACACCTCATCTCAAGAGTCAGCGAGTCACTCACCACCGGTGGTTCCAGCGTTGTCGACGAAAGTTCGAAGGGCTGCGACGTCGTTGGTCAAGTCGATGGACTTGACTAGATTCTTCCCGTCACAGTAATCACCGTGTGCGATGATTCCGATCCGGATGTTGGGGATGTCTTGAGTGAGACGATTGACGGTCTCGGTCAGTTTCGCTCTCACGCGCTGGAGGCAGGCTGAAGAGATGAGACAGCATCACTTTTGATGACACTCACCAGACATGGAGCCCGTGGTGTCGAAGGAGAAGGCCACTTCTACATCGGAGGACACATTGCTCAAGAAGGTTGCGAAGAGATCCTCCTGCTGTTCTCCCGCCAATGCCTCATCTTCTTGTACGTTATTGTCTCTTTGAACCGCGACGGGCTTGGGCTCTACTCTCTTGGCTTGGAGAGTGTCACCACTGCGAAGCCCGAGAGAGGAGACAGTACTATAAGCGTTGAGAAGATTACCATCTTTGTATAGCTCGGGTGGTGCAGGCAGATCATAAACACCCATGGCCAATCTGCGTGTGTGTCAGTGGAGAATGCACGGCTGTCACGAACCTGGCGACGGCGCTGATGTTGGGGTTTCTGGTGGCTGCGGTTACTTCTCTGTTCTCATCGTTATAGACGATGATGTATCGAGGAGGAGGAATGGCTTGAACATGGACGGTCGCCTCTTTTCCGATGCCATACGCGGATAAAGGTCCTTCAGTGAGGATCTTTCCTCCGTAAACAAGGTTGAATGCATCGACTTCGTTCGTACCCATTCGTTCTGCGATCTGTTGAACAAATAAGCGGGGAAGATGGTGCCGTGTTACCTTCTGTTTCGCGGCGAGAAGAGGTGCATCGAGATCTAAGTCGAGAGAGAAGGCTATAGTTCCTGTTTTGAAGAAGATGATCATCTTTGTGTGTGTGGAAGAAGTGTGTGTCGATGTTTTTTTGATTTTCCGTTCGGCGAACCGAAGTTGAACCTGCACCCAAGGGACGGTGAGCCGAATCATCGAGAAACACGTAAAGGCACATTTCGTTGAAGGCTTCTTCACCGTTGCTATTTCTTCCTTTGCAGTCTTTCCGTTTCGTCTCCATCCTCGTGGAATGATGTTTCGGGCCCCACGGTTCTTGTTCTGACCGCTGTCGTATTAACAGGTGATCTTGAGAGTCGATCCCTTCTCAATGGCGGCGTCAATGATGGCGGGCATGTGAGAGTTTCGAGCCGTCATGTGAGGGTAGCAGCAGACGAAGCTGACACCTTTCCACAGTAGGTTGAATAGAGAGGGCCGCTGAAGTTCCTGCAGTCCTTGTTGCCGGAACGCCCGCAGGGACAGAGGGCTGAGGAGGACGATCCTCACGGTCATAACAGATGATAACTGGGCCATCGATGGGACTGTATGGCAACGATGGAAGGTACACCAATGAAATCCGTTCTTTCCTTATATCAACCATAGGAGCTACTTCAAAGATCAACAGGAGTGTGCGGTTGTCGTCTGCGGAAAGACTACTAGAATGAAATGAAAGAGAAATCTTTTGCATCGCATGATGTGAGATCGTGTCCACTTGGCTCTGTCGCAAATTGTATCTCCTCTTCTTCACATTCATCTGGTTGGAATCACATAGAGGTACGGCCCCTTGAGACTCTTTCACCCGGCTGATCCAAAAGGAGGAGGGAGCACGCGACGATCGTTGCCGACTCAAATTGTGAAGAGGTTTTTGTCATAAACTGGAATCCTGTGCGATCGACACCACATTCTTCAATCAGGCCAGGATGCTGTACTCTTCGACAGAGAGCAGGATCTCCAGGGGACGACAGAGGACGACGGATGAGAGAACTCCAATAATTCAACGATGAAGCGCCGTAATAAAACATAAAATAAAGGAAGGAGTTTAGTCCTCCTTTCATCCGTTGTACGTAATTTCTTGTGGTGCGTGGATGGATGATGGAGACCACCAATGTGACATATTTGACGACACCCTCACAAGAACCATAAAATGTACTATTACCTACATATTAGCTCTTGCCTCTTCCGCACCAGACCAAACGATAGACATAAAAAAGACATATATGATTCTGTGTGAGGACTATGTATTCTCATACCAAAGTCACAGCATAAGGCCACCGTGATTTCAAACCCCTATTATTCTTCGTTCAGATGCATCCCCATCATCGGAAAAGTCACAAGACCCATAATGATCGCCTTTGCAAAAAAAAAAAGGTGGACCTCGAAGACATGATATGCTCTTTCGGACCGGGAAACCGGCATCCGTTAAAATTGGAATGATACAGAGAAGATTAGCATGGCCCCTGCGCAAGGATGACACGCAAAATCGAGAAGTACCAAATTTTTTGAAGTCCCGAACCTCTGAACTCGATGAATCGATCGGAACGATACAGAGAAGATTACCGCGGCCCCTGCGCAAGGATGACACGCAAAGAATTACCAATTTTTTCAGTTTCCAACTCTGAAATCCGTTGATCAGGGAGAGGGATCTCACGTAAACAGATCCCCTCATCTGAGGTGTGCAGCCGTCCCGTCAGTGCCTCTGTGGCTGACACCGGATTGTTGATGACTGTACGACCATTCGTCCCACAGCCTCAGAGAGAAGTGATCGATCTTCTCAAAGGTGCCTGAAGTGATGGCGCTCAATCTTCGATGCCACCCCTCCAACTGTTCTTCTCCAGTTGGCACGTCGTCACATTTCCGTTTAGCCACCATCGGCTTCCCGGTCCTTTGATTTCTCAAGCGACGACAGAACGTGACATCTAATGTACAAGGCAGACATAAAGAAGAAAACCTGCTAAAATGAACGGTAAAGCTCATATGAAGGACATCTGATTTATCGTTGTTGATGATGTTTGGTGGCTTATTTAGACCTTCAAGGCTGATCTGAGAAGGCTACCGAAATTTGGGCTTCCTAATCCCGTCACCGCGTCGAAACCAGGTGTTGCCGGATAACCTTCCGAATGTCACTATCATAGACACGACCACTCTTCACCATATTCACAGCATATCCAAGGTATCTCAGAGCACTTGTTATCACCCGTGACGACGTCTGATCCGTTCAGCTTCGCATCTTCCGTCTTACTTCACCGTTGAAATGGTCCGACGATAACGAGTACAGCCAAGGATTCAAGAAACCCAGTGCAGATTTTCCCGCGTTGAACCTCGCGTCGTTGAGGAGGGTGATCATGGCAGCCACCACTGGCGTAGAGGCAGATGTACCATCGATGGGTGCGATCTGTTGTCCTAGGATGACAGCGTAGTTGTGACCCAAGGCAGAGACATCTATATATCGTCAATTCGATGTCCTCTCGTCACGGTCGTGTCACCTGGGTATACACGTCCCGTCTGGTTGTAGAAAGAAGAGGGGATATCGCTGATGTAAGGTGTGTATCCTTTCACTGCGCTTTTCTACGAATCTCAGATGGCATTATCGATAGTGGCTGTACCTGATAAGAAGGACGAGAAAATAGCCCTGAATAACCACCACCGGATGTGATGCGACTGCCTGACAGAATGAGACGATATGAAGAGCATCGTCTCACCCAATAGAGTGGAAGAAGTGGTCTCCCCCACATCGTTACAGGGGAATTCAAATCCTGCAAAGTTCTC
Organism: Planoprotostelium fungivorum; assembly: GCA_003024175.1. Lineage (NCBI taxonomy): Eukaryota > Evosea > Variosea > Cavosteliida > Cavosteliaceae > Planoprotostelium > Planoprotostelium fungivorum. The sequence goes on from MDYQ01000136.1 coordinate 57,766, forward strand.
TTCGCAAACGGGAAGCACCTGAATCGCCAGATGAGATAGAACACGTGAAACAATGTGGACATGTGCGATGGATGACAATGATGATGTCACCTGAGTGGACAAGAGAGTGGCACCGACAGCTGTGACATACGGAGACGATGCTGGAAATTGTGGTGTGAAAGCGGGGCAATCACTCTTTCCATTTCCTGTACCGTCTCACTCTTCTGACACACATCGATTGTCCGCGTAGATATTCACCGTATACACCACTGTCCATGGAGCAGAACAAGAGACTCAAACCCCTGACTGCTGCCTTCTTGAACTCTGTCCTCCATCATCCCTTCATCGAGTAAGATTGAATCACCTATGTTGATGCGCGTCATGTACTCCTCGGTGAGAGAGGTCTCATCATCTCCGTACGATATCGAGTGAACGTAAGGCGCTGTACATCGATTCAGTGACCTCCCGTACCTTCCTCTCACCATCTGCGGCGTTGAGAACTTGAACGATCCATTCCAAGAACTGCTCCTGTCCTGTCACACTTAGCTTCCATCCACGGTAAGAGTCCCACCCTCGTGTAATCCCCCGACGGACCAGAATGTCGTGGGAGCACCCAGAGCTAGACCCATGATGAACTCGATGTCTGCTCCCGTCAAAACTTTCACACCGAGACGACTCACCCAGAGTGGCCTCACCACCGGGTAAAGTGACGTTGTTGGGACCGATGACTCTGACTAAATGAGAGTAATCGGGTTGTCCCATGCTGTTCTGTGTCATTGTAAGACGATCGATTCGACTCACAGCCGGAAGAATTTCTGCAGATCGGCGGGATCGTAATATTGATCTAGAAATTCCGCCACAGACTGAATGGAATGAGAATCAACTGAAAGAGAGGAGACAAACCTGACTGCTCTTTGGATTCGTCACTTTGAGGCCGGCGGGGATCTTGTATAACTCTGCGAGGTTTCTGGGTGTGACGAAAGAAGAAGTAGAGAAGGGAAGGGAGGATGCATTCCCCGGTGTGCTGAGAGAAGAATCACTGTACTTGGTCGTGATGATCAGATAGGTGTCCAAATAGTTGGTCAGACCCGACAGTTGTAGAGAGCAGTAGACAGTGCCCGAGGGCAATCCGTTCTTCTCGTTGCTGAGGGTGCAACTGCTCTCGTAAGAGATAAATCGTAAGAGACAATCGAACTCTCACGCGGTGGAATTGTTGATGCATGGATTACACTTGGCGTCCTTGATGTCAAAGTGGTAATCAATCTCCTTCTCTCCTCTCTCCTCGACGGCTGTGACATCAAAACCGACGATGTTGATTCCTGTCTCGGTTGGATTTCTCAAATGGATTGACGTACCTTCATCTTCCTCTTGGCACAGAGGAGATGTCTCCGTCGTTGTCTTCCCATCCTTACACCTGGGTAATAAGGTCACCGTGGCAACGGAATCCAATGCATTGACGTAGATGAGAACAGGAGAGTTATCTTCCGGTAGAGCGGCTGCGATGGGTCAGTCGATGGAGTAGACGATATCTTGTCTGACGTACAGTATCGCAGCATCGGGTTGACGTGCGTAGCCTGTCTCTCCGTGTGTGTTTTCTTGAAAGATAGATCTGTGATCCATTCAGAATGTTTCGTGACATTTTCGCTTACTGGGAAGTCTGAAGCCAGAGACAAAGTCCAGGTGAGGCGCCACATGCGAAGGAACGGAGTAAGAACTCATCTTGTAACCTCGTTTACCGGAGATGTGCACGAAGGTGGAGAATTTGGTCTCCAACAGAGCTTCAGCCACAGAGATGGATGTACTGATCGTCATGAAGTCACGTGACTCAGTCAGCTGCATCTTGGAAACTCCATGGTTGTGAAGCCAGTCTGTGACTACTGCAACACTCTTCTGGCTGGGTGAAACGAGTTCTACTACCTCAGACTGTCTCAAGTGGTGTCCTAATGGCTCGTGAGTATTTCATCCAGGCGGCAGGACGATTCACCGTATTGAGGTGACTCAGGATTGGAGACATCCCAGAAGAGGGCATCTAATTTATCGAGGTTTCTCTGTTTCAATGCGAAGGTGAGTTTGATTTCGGGATCATCATCGCGCAAGGGATCTGCTGAGGGATGAGAGCGTCCGAAGAGTTTGAGTTTTACCATTTCGCTTGGAGAGAAGGGACCAACCCTGTGGCACGTGTTCCTTCGATTCTAGAGTGACTCTTTGTGAGGCCCCACTGGCCACGATGAGTGCCAAGAGAAAAAGGTGGATAGACATCACACAATCGGATTGAGATGACGTTGATGTGTGTCGTGCATAAAATTCAAATTTACAACACTATTTCATTTGAAAGCCTCTCATTTTCTCTTCCTGATGGCGATCTTGCAATGTGAGCAGGCAACCTCTCGATCTTGATTTATGTACCGTAGTCATCTGGCCAAAGAAAAGAAGACACTCTTTGTGGGTAAGCTATGTAACCTAATATACAGAGGTAGGAGCCGGACACCTTCATACATTCAGATCCTCGTCTCATTATCCCATTTACCGTCACGTATGTCAGAAACATTTGTTGCTGAAACAATCGCAGGGAATCGGTCACAGTCTGGAGCTTATAGGCAAATTTGAGGATCAACAGAGCCCCTATCGAGGTCAGTCTAACATAGTGATGACTGGTCGTACCTATGCCTGTTACGGCCAGTATACCTTCTGTTCCCACGATGACGAGCGAAGCCGCCTTCACATGATCTGTCCCCGTCAGTTCCATTCAGGTTGTCATCTGGCTCACCCATCTGAAGCTCATCGCTGATCTTCTGAAGCCCTCGATCACCGAAAGGGAACCAGTCTCCGTTGTGAGACAGCCGAGTTGCAAGGACAATGGCCATGCCTCCAGCGATCGTGATCTCCTCTCGGTTAACGTTATCTCGATGGATGTCTCACTCACCAGATTGGAGGCAACGACCATACATAGATAGCCTACTTGAAATCTATCATCGTTATCCAAGTTTGCACTTCACATCTTCACCTTCTGATCCGGGCTTCTGACAGAGAATTGGAGGTGATGGTGTTGTTCATCCATCGATCGAGCCACGTGAGTGAAGAGACGTCTATGATCTTCCTGACCGGGTCAGATGAGAGCTGTCCTTGCGTCCACCTCTTGATGCGATTGTAAAAACCGGTGGCCCCCAAGGCCATCCTTATGACCATAAAAACCTCCACGGCAATATTGACGATGATGGTGGACAGATCGGCCTTCGAGATGAATAAAATGGTGCTGAAGATCTGATGTACGGTTTCCATCATGAGAACAACAAAGTTGGAGGTGACGGGTCCGCAATGAGGGAGGTACCTGTTGGTGTCGGTTATATTATCAACGACGGACTCACTGTCCATAGATGGCCCATTTGACGATATATTTCACGACGCTGAATATACCGTTGATGAGTATCTGGATGAAGGAGGATTGGGCGTATCCAAAGCAGATGATGTACAGACAGCACACGTAATAAAAAAGTGAAAAGCCTAAAATGGTGAGTCCTCGATATTCTGTCGTTCATCCAATTCACCCATGACGGCCTTCTTGTGCTTGGCTCTGGATGCCATTACGACCGGGTCTGCCTTTTCTGCAGCGGTAAACTGGAAGCCACCCGTGATCACAGAAGAAACCATGGTGAGAATCCAGAATAAAGCATTGAACGGGAGGAATAACCACTGCCGTTCGTCAGTTTTGAGAAGTCACATCTGGCGGTATCACTACCTGTTGGAAGATAACGACGATGACGTAGACGCAGATGAAGAATCCCAACACTGGGATCCACTGGTGGTAGTCTCTTAGGCTCTTGTGTGGAAACCACATGCGGACAGAAGACACTGCAAAGAGAGGATGCAGGATGGAAAGGACAAAGATGAAGACGAAGAGGTATATGGGATTCCAGTGACCCGGACCCTTATATGCGTGATAGGGCACCGCACATAGAAAACCTACGTTGCTCAGAATCGTCTCTGTTTCACTTAAGTCACCAGTCAACAGGGTAATCCACAAGATGACACCGAACATGTGAGCGATTAGCCTGAAGAACTCAGACCAGTTCACTGGTGGCGTCTCATCCAATTGATCTAGAGAATCGCCATTGTCTTCTAATTGCTTGAAAGGCAAGACCAAGGTCTGGGTCATCTCGGCCAAGCGCCGATGCGCGGTGTTCGAATTAGCCTCGAAGGTTAGTGTGAAGTATTTAGCTTCTCGATTCCATCCTCGTTGGAAAAGGTGCGATAAGGTTGGTGACTGTCGTTTTGTTCCCTAGCGACCGTCTCCTTTATAAGAAAGTGAGCCTTACTGTTGCGAACGTCATTCTAGATCCGTGGTTCCTTTTACCTTATCCACTGAAAGACATATATAAAGAAGGCCGTTTTATTAAGAAAAGATCATCGTGAAGAGGATCTCCTCTGTGGTGGATCGGTCCAGTCGTTTCAGCTGGAATGCCTTCGCCTCTTCCGTCCAATCCTCTGCCTTTGTATTCTCCAGACACCTCTTCAGCTGCAGACACTCCTTCCCTCCCTTCTTCAACACACCGATCACCTCCATCATCCTGTCTCATCTTCAGACAGAGACTCTACATCCTGCGTAACTCACTCTGAGAAGTAAACGTGTGGTGCGGGAGAATAAGAAGAGAAGAGAGATACGATAGCCTCCACATCGAATTCGAATTGATGGTACGAATTGACATGGAAGTGATAGCGCGTGATCACTTGCTGTAAGACGTACGCTCCCATCGCCGCCGCTACCGATCTACAACGAGTCACGAGTGGCGACGTGAACGGACTCACTTGCAATATTTTTTGAAGGAGCTCTCGTTCAGATGTCGCTCCATCAGTCTTAATCTTCCCCTGACGACGTGCAGGGCTTCAGATAACTCGGGTGATATCTCGTAGGGTGATACTGTGAGGGATCGACCATCGACTAAGACGGAGGAAGGTGTCCACACTCTCTTCCTGAAGTAATCCTTTGTGTAATCTTGAAACAATCTGTCTGCAGTCAGTCAACAGCTGCACAGTGGACGCACCGTAGGGTGAGAGAATTGAGGCCGGACAATATCTCTGACATCTGCTCTTTGAACACGATGACTGTTCGATCGAACACGGTTCCCTTCACCTGTCTTCACATCAGCACATATCGTAACATCGACTTTTCATTCACATCGAGTAGTGTCGTGTTCTTTGGTCCAGTCAACTGTTGTCTGTACAATTGGATCTCCAGGAAAGGCTGGAAAGAGTGAGAGACGAGAAGAAGAAATGAAACTATGAATAGAAGAGTAGAAAGATGAATAATAGAAGAGATGAAAGATGAATAATAGAAGAGATGAAAGATGAATAATAGAAGAGATGAAAGATGAATAGAAGAGATGAAAGATGAGGAATGTGAATCGACTCACGATATCATCTCCCCACTCCCGGACCATCTTACATATGAAACGAAGTGAATTGACGTACATGCAATACCTCTTCAAGATCTCGTCTGAATGCCCCGCGGACGACGACCATTTGAATGCATAGTGTGAATTCTCCGTGATCTGTCTCGTATCAGAGAAGAACACCTTAAGACATCACCTCTTCATAAAAGTCTTCCAAGATTTTGATGATCACCTTCTCCCAGAAAGTGAAGCGATGAGATATACTGTGCAACATCTTCATCCTCTCTGCGTCGTTCAGTAGATGATCGACTGTGGTGGAGAATTTTACCGTATTCCGTGGCCAAGAGAGAAGCGAGGTGATCTGTGACGAGAGGAATGGACCAGTGATCGATGTCACTGAATCCTTCACTGAATCTGCTCTTCCACATCTCTTCTTCTTTCATCTCTTCGTTCATCTGTCGTCTCAGATCTGCTTCGCTCAGTGTCTCTCTCGTGGAATCATCTCACATAACGCTTCTTCTCTGATCCACGCATCAAACACTCGATCGTCTTCCGTCAGTACCTAGTTTCATCAGTAAGATAAAATGCAAGAGATTGCATACCTCCAATACGGTGATGTTATCGTACAGATCGGAAGAAGATGCCGTAGATTTAGATCTGTTTTGACTCCACAGATCCGGCTGGTGTTGTGGGTACTCGTGTATGTCTTGCAGAGTCTTCTCAAATTGTATGGCTTCGTTGATGGTGTGATAGAAGACCGATGGGTTTGACAACAACCTGTCTCCCATCAGTCGTCATCGATGTGATGCACTGACCTCTGGGGGATATCGTGTCGTAGTTTCGTGTTGATGACACGAACTAACCCTTTGATGAACTCCTCCTGTACAATTTCAGAAGAGGATGTCCACGGTACATCACCTTCGCATCGTAATACGACATGGCGTTCTTGTCTAATATCGGTTGAACCTGATAGTTTCAGACGGAGGAGATCGAGAAAGGAAGTCACCTTCATGATGAGGAAATCAGAATGAGAAGAGACCAATTGTAAGACGTGACTGAAATACCATTCTGGCTTATCCATTCGATTGGTTGTCTTATCTCCCATGAAGTGATATTTGAATCGGGTGACGAGAGGTTTCAGCAGCAATTCCATCGGCCACAAAGAGGGTAGCCTGCCTCTCTCCTTCTTCTCTAATCCCTCTATCCTTTCTCAATCAAAGAAGACAATCTCAAACGAAGAAACGATTAGGATACGTCTTCTGAAGAGAGAGGAGGAGAGAGAAATGATATCTGAATCGATTGAATTGAGATTCAGTTGAGCCTGCACCGGGACTGTTACTGGACCATTGTAGATCGTCGAGGTCCGCGTTGAATCGCCTGTCGACATCGATGAGAAGTGATGAAGGGATGGACTCACAAGATCAACGCATTCGTGAGCTGATTGGAAAGAATGTCGACATATCCTTTCAGCGTTCTCTTGATGTGTGGCGTGCGACAGTCTTCGATATTCCTCTGTGCATCGGCGAGTCTCTTTAGATTGTCCAATGCCGTCTGTTCGTAGAGTCAATTCCCTCCCAGAATGTCTGTGCATCACTTCGATCGCAGGTGCTTCGATGGATGAAGAATCTCTCTGTTTCTCGGCTTCTTTCAACGCTCTCACGGTGGCGTCTTTCCATTTCTCTATGGTTAAGATCGTTTGCTGTGTCCCATCAGTCGACCAGTGGATGAAGATCGGAGATCCAGCTTACGATGTAGATGTGGCTCGAAGACATCTCGTTGATGGATTCTGTTAGTTTGGAGGATATCGATTGTACAGGTGCGTATTCCTTGTGAAGTTTCTTCGTTTCGTCCAATAATGCTGTTCTCTTGTGTTCTAATTCCTCCAATTCTTTCAACGATAGGTTTAACTCTTGGATCCCTATTGTATATCAGAGATGCCTCAAAGATTTCGATCACCATTTTTGACTGTCTCTGGGTGAATGACATTGATGCGTTCCGCCTTTTGAATTTTAGAACATAGTAGTTGGCTCAATCTCACCGATGCTTGCAGAGATCTCAGCTTTTCTTCGCTTTCAGAGATGGCCCCTTCCAGACGGGAGTGAAGGTCACTGATCGTAGTGAAATGCTCGTTCAAATACTGAGCGATGTCATCATCTGCAGGCATGATTGCAAATTGAAAAGGGAAATAATTTAAAATCATTTTTGGCTGACACGCGGCGATCTAATCTGATCTCATTCATTGATCCACAACATGGACGCCACAACCACAACTGAGAGCGATAGCTCTCTCCTGATCATCATCGCTCTTACTCTCACACTCATTGCTGTTGTTGGTTTCATCGCCAAACGCTTCTTTTTGAGCTCCCCAGAGACACAGAGGAGAGAGGACACCGTTGTCTTTACAGGACTCAGCGACACAGGAAAGACTTCTCTCTTCCTTCAGGTAGACAGCTGATCGAGTATTCTTTTCACTGAACATCGCTCGACAGTTACGCGATGGCAATCAATCTACAGAGACACACACGTCTATCGTTGAGAACGTCTTCGATCACAAGATCAACCAGAAGATGGTCAAGATCGTGGACAGTCCAGGTGCAAATCGCGTGAGGAACAACTGGATGAAGTATGTCAACCGAGCGAAGGCTTTCGTCTTCGTCGTAGATGCAGCCAATTACGATTCACGAAACTCTGCAGAGTGAGTTCTGTCTTAGTCTCATCTATTGACGCTCCTCAGGTTCCTCTACGACGTACTCAGTCATCCCTCCATCTTCAGAGCCAAGGTTCCTCTATGCATCGTATGCAACAAGAGCGATATTGTCACGGCCCATCCTTCTTCATCCATCAAGACTCAGATGGAGAGAGAGATGTGAGATCGTCGATGATGTCATTCCATCGAAACTAAATATCTCCAGAACACAATTATCTAAGACGAGGAGAGCTTTTCCACAACAGACGGAGGGTAATGAAGTAGTCAACCTGTGCCCCCAAGGACAGCCCTTTGTCTTTGGAAAGAATGAACAGCCAGTCACTTTCGTGGAGGCTTCTGGAAAGGAGGGAAACATCCAAGAGATCGATTCGTGGCTGAGCAAACTCTTCCAATAATAAAATCACTTCCGACATTGTAGATTGACAGTATCACCTGCGAGACAGGACGATCTGATTCCACGATTTGGAGGCACAACCTCCACGCGAAGGAAACAAGGGAGCCCTCTTTCATTCTGTGATTCCATCAGAACACAATCCTATACGACTCACCTCATGCTCTTCGCTCGTCTTTATAGACATCATAGTGATGACATCGTCACAAGGGGACAGAAGGCGAAGCGTTCGGTTCATATGTATATTATTTATATCTCTCAAGATGTCTTGGACCACTGCACCACTGTGGTGCGCCGAGCGCATGCTCTTCTTCTTGGCGTGATCAGTCGTTGATCAATCCTTTGATGATCACGGGGCCTCCTCTGATATCGAGGGCAGTAATAACTCAGCACGGAAATCGTAGAAGAATGGTATCTCCTCTTCCTTCTTCTCTGGATCCGATAGAGGAGCACAGTGCAATGGATACTGTCTAGAGAAGGATTGGCAGAATATGAGGGCTTTCGTCTTTCTTGCAATAGCGGAGCATGGTTTCTGCGGTAGACACGTTGTCATCGTGTCTGTGTCACGAGACGGCATAACGTCTCTTTCAATATCGGATATGGACAGTGGACCTCTGATGCTCATGTGGGTTGCTGACAGGGGACTCCCGCCTTCCTGTGTTGCTCTTTTATGGTCTTGCTGGGATTGCGTTTCAGGAAAATTCGTCAATTGGAGGTCCCGAACTCCGCCCACGTTGGGACTCCAAATTTACAAACAGACGGAGTTTTTGAGCCAACCGACAAACGGCCTCTCCTCAAGGCTGCGGATGTTCTAAGATAAGGTTGCCGTTGGCCTAACGGTAACTCTCGATCACGCTTATACAAAAGTGATCTGCTTTCCCTATATCTTCCCTGTGGAACATCTCTGTGGTCTCTTCACGTTCATTTACGGGTAAGTAAATGAATCGAAATTCGATAACAGATGGAAGGGCACAAATGATTGAACCTGGTTATTTTTAGGGTACTTCACACACACGGAGCAGATCATCGCTCTGGCCCGTGGTGCGTAGAGATGTTTTCACCCGAGGGAGAGTTGAGAAACCATGTGAAGGTATGTCGAACGACGTCACTCAGCTACTGACATCTAGTAGGTAGTGATTCGAACCAAGCCTACCTCCAACTTCGCGCAAGGCACAATTATGTTAGATGATGACAAGAAGGTAAAAGGCTGATGAGGCGAATATTCTCGTGCTCATCGAAGATCAGACGATCAATCTCCACCAAAAAAAGAAGGAATCAGGAGGAGCGGTGAACAACCAACAAGAGAATTGGACGTTTTGTTTTGACAAAGTCCTCAATAATGCTGGTCAAGAAGAAGTGTATAGCGAGGCCGCATCAGACATCGTTCAATCTGTTCTGGAAGGTATCAATGGAAGCATCCTAGCTTACGGACAAACTGGTTCTGGAAAGACCTTCACTATGGTGATTTAGCTGTTGAGAGAGACCGCTGAACCATTGGTAGACTGGTGCCACAGAGAATTTCAAACATAGGGGCTTGATTCCAAGAGCAATCGAATACATCTTCAGAGAGATCAGAACGAGAGCTCATCAGGCCATAACAGTGCGGGTGTCGTACCTGGAAATTTACAACGAATCGATCTTCGATCTACTCAGTTCACTGCCCACTGCTGAAGAGAGCGAACAATTTAAAGTGGTCGAGGACAATAAGGGTACGTAGAGTGTTCTGCATTCTCGTAAAATAATCTGGACTGAAACGGCTCAGAGGTCACTCACGTCAGAGGTCTCACCCAGCAGATCGTCACAAATGAAGAAGAGGCGCTCAATCTGTTATTCGAAGGAGAGACGAATCGTGCTATCGCGGCGCATCAATTGAACAAATCTTCCACGAGGTGAGAAAGTTGAATGTTCTGAACTGAGGAAGAGAAAGATCGCATTGTATCTTCACCGTTTATTTGGAGATACGCTCGCGAGTGGAATCAAACGAGAGGATCTTGGTCTCTAAATTGAATCTGGTCGATCTCGCTGGATCTGAGCGTCTGAAGAAAACGCATTCTGAAGGGCAGATGTTCAAAGAAGCTCTATGTGATCGTTTCATCCATACCACGGCTGACAAACGCAGATATCAACAAGAGCTTGAGCTTTTTAGAACAGGTGGTTATAGCATTGGCGAAATCAAGGTGAAATGGATAGATGGTACCACAGTTCACTCATTCAGTCTTTTTCAGAGAACACGTACCGTATCGTCAAACTCTTCTCACGAACGTCCTGAAGGATTCTTTGGGAGGTAATTGTAAGACGGCTCTTGTAGCAACAATATGGGGTAAGAGTTCATTTGAATACCCATCGTAATAGTTGTACAGCCGAAGCTGCACACATGGAAGAGACGATTTCGACCTTGAAATTTGCCACACGGATGATGAAGATCACGAACGCTCCGACCGTCAATGTTCAATACGATCTTGCGGTGAGCTGCAAGACTTTTGATGTGTGATTAACGATATGAAGATGCTAGTGAAGAAGTACGAATCGGACATCAAAGACCTCAAGCTGGAACTCGCTATGCATGACGCTCTCGCGAATCGAGGCCACATTCACTATGAACCATTTACTGAGGAGCAAAAGTTCGAACTGCAACTGTTAGTCCGTAAGTATTTATCTGGTGAAGTGGAAGATCTTGAGGTAAGGAGGCCATCATTGATCGCACCGGTAAAGAAACCAGATCGAGAGTCTGCGGCAAGTCAAAGAGATCTTCGGTCAATTCAAACTCCTCATGTCCAATTTCGATCTCAGCTCAGAGTCAAGAAAGAACAATCCTACGGGCAAACCTCGCACTCCGGGTGGAGATGCCCTCCTCTCAGAGGTAAGACTCTGCGATGAACGGGCCAAATTTAACACGGGATAGAGCAGGGCTGCAGACGATGATGGTATCGGAGAATTGGAGGGCAATGGATTTGGTGTGGGTCTGGTGAGTCTCACTGGTGGATGTCTGTACTGATATCATCAGGCACCGACTCACGCTCGGCCTCTCTCCGATCATAATGCCATAAAGCAGAGGCAGGCCAAGCCGATACAACCCACCAAATTCAGACCGAGTGATCAAACATCGACTTCGCTGCAGAGTGCAATGTCAAAGGAATCAGCTGTGTCCCACAAGGAATTGAATGGAGCCAGCGGGATCGACACAACGGTTAAGTTCGATGAGGTGATGCATTTACAGAGGTAGGATGGCTGAGATGTTTCAGTTGGTAAGATCGGATCAACCAGACAAAGGGATGCAGAAGGAAAAGAAGAAGGACAGGAAGAAACCAGTTCAACGGCGAGAGTCCACCATACCCACGATGGAAAGGAAAGCCATCGAGAGCGAAGAGGAGGAGGTAACGCTTCGTGAAAGAGATCACCTGATGTGTTGTAGACGGTCAAGGAGGATGCCGAAGAAAGAATGAAGGTCCCCGCCCCGAATCGCTCTGTTGCCTTCGAAGTCTTCAAGAAGGATGCACCCACGAATAACACATTGATAGATAACAAGGGTAAGGGCAGTGGTCAGCTCTGTACTGAATGTGTCAGCGATATTGAAAGAGAAGAGAAAGGCCGTGAAGGAGTTTGCGAACGAGATCAATGTGGCCAAGAGGAGCATTGATCAATTGAACGAGAAATTGGAGAAGAAGAAGCAGGACAGGGTCATCAAAGGTGAATGTGAATGTATAGATTCCGTGGCCGATCATTTCACAGCCGAATTTCACAGCGAAGAATCTGAGATCATAGATGGAGAAGAGTTTGAGCTTCTGAAGGGAATGAAAGACATGAAGAACAAGTACCGCGAGGCCTTCGATCAATTCAAAGACGCCAAGACGGAAGCCGACTATCTCTCTAAAGTGGTCGACCGTTGCAGAGAGAAGCTCCTCTTAGAGTTTGAGAGTTGGTACCAAGAAAACTACGATCATTCTCACTCGAGAGCTGAGGTGGATTCTTTAGTAGAGGAAAAGACTGAACGAAGACAGTCGAGGGCGAATACGGCTCCCGCTCTGAGTGCTGCCTTCACCACAGTCGTCACCAGCCCCATCGGCAGCCAGGAAGACGTGTTGGATTATCAAGAGAAATTCGACCGCATGGCCGTCGAGCGGATCATAGCGGAGGATCCAGAGGCTACTTACTTCTATAACGCCAGGAAGAACATCTTTCAGACGAGGATGAAGGTGAGAGGAGCAGATGACGATGATGCTCGCGATGAGATTGACATGAGTAGGGAGTGTCGTCTCAAGGAAAGAAACCAACGGCAAATCTACCGCAGATCCACAAATCAAGAAAGAATCCGTTCAAAGCGTGAGGGCTTGTACATAATACACGTCTACGGCGATGGTCGAATGTTTATGCAAATAATCCGCGCTTCTTTGTGATGGGGCTCTTCTTATGCTGCGAGGCCAGCTCGTCCAACAGTGTCCCTCTCTCCTTGTACAGTGGTTTGCTGTTTCCTTTGCTCTCCAGCTTCTGCAGCCAGTTCTGTCTCTCGATCTCCTTCCTGTCTTCTATGTACTTCTTGGTCAGCTCTCGTGTGGCGATTCTCGTTCTCTTCTCAAACTCTTCCTTGTCTTTCTTGCTCAAGCTGGATGACAGCATCAGCATGATGTTTCATGTTCTACGATACACACTTTGAGTTGTTGACGAGGTCGAACTCCTTCTTCTGTTGTTCTTGTTGTTCGTACAACTCCGTCAATCTCTGATCCTTTTGCATGGGTGTCAATTTGGCATAGCGAGCGACGATGAGGGAGGAGACGTTAAACATCTTGGCCAATTTGTTGGTTGTGTAGAGAGAGGGGTTGCTTCTTCTCAGAGCCTTCATCAATTGTTTCTCTTCATGAGTGACTGGCTGGTGTCCCTTCTCTATTGGATCAAAATGTCAGCCAATGATTGCAGATATCAAGATATGAAGCACATCTCACCAGGATTTTTTGATGAGAGAACATCGAAATCTAAAGCCTGCTTCTGTCGTGGATCGGGTGTGTGGTTGACAACGGTGGCACGGTTTGGAACAGACGAGTGGAATGCACGTGTAGGAACAACGTGTCTGCTACCTGGAGCAGCAGCAGTCAATCGCAGCATAGCAGTTGATTTCAGCATGATGTGATCTGGTTAGATGAGGCAGAGGGCGAGGTGTAGATGAATCATCGAATTTTTTTCCCCATTTTTCTGAGATGAGCAGGGAGGACGATCAGGATGATGTTCTCTTTGATCCAGACATGTTCATCAATCGAGTGTGAGGCCTCATTCTCATCACAAGCGTGATCTCTGATCATCGGGAAGTTATGCAACTGAGACCTTTCACTTTAAAGATAAATCGGTGACGATAAAACTATCAAAAGCGGCTGCCAGTGAGTCGCCTCGATAAGTATCATCCCTCATAGATAATCAGCTGATTGGGATTTGACTGGACAAGGTGCCGAGAATTCCGTCACATCACATAGAGCAAGATCAACCTCTATTCTTATTCATATTTAATTTATATTCTAGTCATATGGCCCGCCGCAGCTGTCCTATGTCGATACATCGAGCACTATTCTTCTCATTTCACCGACTCTGTCACACTCGAATTAGGTGCTGGCGTGGGTACGTATCACGTTCCATCATCGGCTCATCATGATCAGGTCTGTGTGGAGTTCTCATGGCTCAATATTGTACAAAAACGGTCCTCAGTGACTACCAAGACATCGTCCTCGAACTTTTAAAGGAAAACGCAGAGAAGAGTGAGCCTCGCATTAGTCGAATGAGAGGTGATGATGAGCAGATACCAGTGAGGGGCACGATATCGAATGTAGTAAGTTGGATTGGTCTGTCAACTTGGAAGAATTCTCGCAGAAATACCCGGACGGCTTTGACTTTGTGTTTGGATCGGACATCATGTGAGTGATCATCGACCATTATAGAACGATCATGAGTATAGCAAGTGTGTCTATGTATAAGCATAGAGTCCACACGATAAAACTAACTACATCAATCAACTGACGTGACGACAGATTTTGGAGAGAGAGCAACCCCTTCCTCTTAAAGGTAGTCCATCAAGTATTGAACCAGAGGACAGAGTACAGACAAAAGAACGGAATCCATTCAGAGAGGGTGAATCAGACGAGAGGGAGGGGAATGACACAGAGCAGAAGCCACAGTTCCTCTTGACGTATTATCAGAGGTCATCCAACTGCGAAGACGCACTGAAGAGAGAAGCAGTAGAGATGGGATTGAATGTAGAGGATGTTCCTCTGTCACAATTTATCGAGGAGAGTGAAGTGTCCAACTTTTCAAACATATGCTGTCTCATCTTCACTCTGGAGAGATAATATTCTGTTTGGACAGATGAGGTGATCACGTGCAAGAAATAAACACTTCCTCTCGTTGTTCGACTCGAAAGAATACCTCGCAACATTGAGAGGGCATGAAGAGACGTAAGAAGTTAGTGAGGCTGGAATCCATTTGTCTCATAAAGTTGTATCATTGAAACTCTTGTGTTGGCGTCTGTATGAATCAAAGAGAGCAAAAGATTTGCGATGCAAAGGTGATTACATTTTTTGATGTGTGATCAGTTTGTAAATTCTCTGCAAAACATTTATAAGCTTTTGTGTGCTCAGAGTATGCTTTGTAGAGACTAGATAGAAATCTTTGCACACTAAAAGATAGTTTGTCTCATAGAGGCAGAGGCTAATGAGGGTTTGTGGGTGGGCCTTGAGTGTGGTGTTTCTGTTGTCATCTGCTAAGAACATGCTTTCTACACACATCTTTATTAGACTATGACAAATAATTAGATGATGATTTATAAGCTTTTTTGTGCCCAGAGCATGATTTATGCAGATTGGGTGGAAATTGCTGCACATCTCCTGCTTGCTTGCTGAACCACAAAGTGGTGAGGCAAGCATTATTGTGTGCTTTGTGTTTCTTTTTGTGTCTGCTAAGAACATGCTTTGTGCTCACCCTGCTCTTCCCCTGTACAGACCATAATATATTATAATATATTATTATAATATTTATAAGTATTTTACAAGCTTTTATGCACTAAGAGCACATTTTATAAAACCCTAGGTAAATTAAAATTAAACAAATAGTAAGAATAGTAAAAAATTGGTAAGTCTCCTTCTTTACTAATCTGCTTATGGTACTGAGATACTTGAGAGGTGGAAAGTTCTTGGTGAGCTCTCTCTGCTCCTGTGTGTAATATAGACGGCACCTGACAAAACCAGTAAAATTGTATAGATCTTGCAGTTGACCAATATGCACTGACATAATTCAGCAGCTCCATATTGTTCTTTGTCATCAGCAGAGTTCTATAGTTTGTGGTACCCTGTAGTAACAATTCCACATCACATCTGCAGTAATACATCATATATTCTCCAAATGATGTAAATTGCTTCTCTTTTCATATATTCACAGCATGCCCATATTCAGCCTCTGAAGGCAGAGTATTCCTAAGTTTGTTAAAAAAACACTTGATTGGTGGCAAAGATGTTTCTGAGAGCTTATCTAAGCTATCAAACCATTCATAGGGAAACAACTCCTTCTGGATGTCTTTTACACCCCCATGATACCAAATCTCTCTAGGTTTGTAGTAGGGGGCATATAATTATGGGCATCAAGAAAAGCATAAGATCCATATTCCAGCTTCATATAGGAGTTTGTCTTTATCATAGGGGGTGAGATGTCATATTTCTGCATATGAGTGATGATGAAAGTTAGATCATATTTCCCACTATTGTATCCTAGTATAGGTATTGACAGATATTCCTTTATGATCAAACATTTAGTGACAATATATTTACAAACTTTCTTATGTTGTCTACAGTGATCACATTTGCATGGTTGATCTGTTGAGGTGGTCTCTTTACACCATAGTCTATGCTGCAGAGTGCATTGACAGCTGCATTTCTGGGATTCTATAACAGCCATTTGCTTATTGTGATGTTTCCAGAAGTCATATTTAGCATCAGGATCATCATACTCAACACACTTTTGGTATACCTCAGGAGGTATATGTTTTGCTACACACCCTAAAAACTGCTTCTTAGGTTTATTCATCAACCAACTCACCTGCTTACTCTGTTGCTGTCTGGTTATATCATTAACTTTAGTATTAGCTGCCAGATAAATTGTTGTATGCTTGTTGCATCATACCATGATTCTGAAACTGCTCATTATCAGCTAGCATCTTTTTAACAGCAGGAAGACTGACCTTTCCTGTCTGCTGTCTTACCTGCTCATTAAGACTGCTAAAATTAGGGAAGCCAATGAGCTCAATGATGTTATCCCTTGTTAAATAGTTGAGAAGCTTACTGACTGGTAACTCATCAAATGCTTTTGGTTTAGTTCTTTTGACTGGAAATGTCTTGACAAGATCATAGTCCATTTTGTTGCAGTTTATGATATAATCTAAAACATACAATCAGAAACCAAAATGATTATTTGATTTCATTTTAGAAAATGCATGCCCTTTTATATAAGGTGAAATGACTACAGTGAAGAATATACCTGCTATATACCTGCTAAATCATACTATAAGCAAAAATATGACCAATACAAACAACTGTTAGATACAAAGTTGAGACAAAGTGTCTCTCAAGGTTCCTATGACAATGTGATCCAAGATTATCATACAGGATGCACAAGAGGAGAGCTTTGCACTAAATATAAACTAAGCTATTTAAAACTGAAAATTATTCTGAGAGATGAACATAGCTACAAGATACCCTTTGCTGATGTTGCTGACATCAAATTGAGGCTCCAAAACAAAACAACAACTAAAAAAGAAATCATGGGTCTATATAAAATTAGCTACAGGATATTAAATCACTTACTCTCTGAACAGCCTACTGCTTCTGGAGTTGCCAATGATAATATTTCCTGTGATACATTACTCCTGATGCTGCTTTAACCTGATGAAAGATAAATTTACCATCTATGATCTTTTTTGTGACTGTATGTACTTCACTACACCAAATTGGTCAGGTGCAATAAATGGAGTGATATGTGCTTGTATTCTTACTTTGTTTCCTCTAGCATAATGTAGAGTCTCAGGAATGATTGGGTTATTTTTGTCATTCATTGCTGGCAATTCCCTGATAGTATGATGACAAGAATGGTTATAGTTCTCTGTAATAAGCTCTAAGGCATCAATATGTCTCTGTGTTCTGTATACTGAGCTATTTTTTGTTTGATAGTCTTGTTGAACCTTTCTATAATGTCCAAAGGAGTGTATGGAAATGATGTTAATTGGTGTATTTCATGATCTGTACATACTTGTTTCACTTCTTTTGCAATAAACTCTTTTCCATTGTCTGAAAGTAGAATCATTAGCCTTGTTGTTTATCTTGATTCTGATATATAATTTAAAGCTTCAGCCATAGTCTATCCTCTCTTATTTGGCAAAGGAAGTACCAGAGCATACTTAGAGAACACATCAATGATTGTCAAAAGATAGTTGATGCCATCATTGTGCTCTGCAGAGTTTTGCATATCAGCAAGGTCTATCTGCTAACCTTAAGTGTCTCTTGTAAGTTGATTGATGAGATAGAAAAATCCTGATATCATCAACTGTAAATTCTAATTTAAAGACATCATGTCTGCTGGCACTTCTATATAATCATTCAATAATATATTTTGATGTAGTAGAAGGATCTAGCCATATACTGAGGAGATATTCAGTCAAATTAGGTACAATTCTTTGTCTTTTGTCTCTGTGCATACTCTCTATAAATCACTTTTAATTTCTATATAAATAAATATTACTAGTATTGAATAAATTACATTTTTAAAAAAGATCATCAGTTATATATTATAAATTGACAATCAATCATGCCAACTGAAAGACAATTACTGGTGAATTGGACTGTACATTAGTCAACATTGAGGATGGAACAACAATAGATAAAACATACTTGTTCCCTGCAGATCATGCCATTAAAATATCATCCATCAAACACATCAGTGATCTTAAGAACACTGTTGTACCTACTGTCAGACATAAGACCAAGTCTGCAAGAGATCACAGACACGCCAAATAATTGCCCCAATTATAACAGCCAGAGTTTCCCTGATTTTCCAACTCTCAAGAAACACGCCCTTTTCACAGAAACATTTCACTGACCTTCTTCATGACTTTTATTGGATATTTCTACGTTCAAGAATGAACGATTTGAATACAATAAAATCACTTCTCAAGTCTTCCACATAGGAAGCAACCAGCAGTTGTCACTCCTCTTTATCATTCTACAGGGTCTAAGGACCTCAAACACTCTACAATTGTGGATACAAAACTCTTTTGCTGCTGATGATTCTGTACCTGATACCAAACGCAGAATACATGAATTCATCACCTTCAAGCTTAAGCTGGCTAAATCTCAGCAAGGTGGATGCAAAGGATATACAGTAGATGCAGGTCTTAAAAACGGATTGAGCTAAATCGCTTCTGCTATTTAGCTTTTTGTAAAAATCATCACCAAGAGTACCAAAAAACTTTTCAAAAAATCAATCCAACAGCACATAGAGTACTTTCAGAGCACAATGCATCATCCTATAGTGTTAAGAGACCAAAATGCGATTTAGAAAATGTTGCGTATAATTCCTGCCTCTTAGCCATCACCCTTAAGAAAAAAATTGTCAATTTGCGCCTCCGCACCTCTGAACTCATTACGTAAACACCACGGGTACTAAAACTTGAGAATGCTCCTGCATATGGATAGATAAATACAGGATGTAAAACTATAATACACTGATACTTGATAAACTCAAGAGAAATGTTCCAAATGAGATGGCAGCTGATATCAATTTGAGAGTCCGGTACGGTGGAGAGCCAGCTCAGCATTCTCTGCTTCGTTTAGGCGCCAAATAGCAGCCGCTGTGGAGATCCTCCAGGTCAATCTAGTCGCCCATGTATTAGTCCAGCCTTCTAAAGCTGTCTGCTTGAATACGAATGTGGCAATGTTGTAGACTGTCACGAGAAGTGACATGATCGCAATCACCCAGTACAGCCAATTCCCATGTGCTGTCCACTGTCTGTTCCTCCAACGAGTCAACCGGGAGAACCGATTGTTCGATCTGACCACAGGTCAGTTTAGAGAGAATATAAATATACATACATACTGAGTGCTAAATTTGGCAGCCTTTCGCTTCCCATTATCCCAAAATTTATCAAGGAACTCAAGAAGAGAGGTTGTATCAGTGCGGCGAGGAGATGGCATCAAGTCAATGGCATCTAGTGACAGATTATTCACAACATTCTTGAGCCAAACTCGATCCTTGATTCCGCGATTTTCTACAAGTGTCAGGGAGATCAATATCCTTCATACCTAATACTCACCTCCTATTATTTTTATTGTTCTGTTCTTTTTAATTTCTAGATCAGTTCGAGCTTGTGAAGATATTGATTACCCTGAAGATGATTCAGAGACCAGAGCAAATTTTCGTGAATTTTCTGGTCACGTGACCGCTGCCGGAAACCCCCTGTAGAGCCGCTGCTATGCGAGTTAGAGCCTGAGAGGCCCGTAGAGCCCCACAGAGGCCCTGGAGACACCGCAACGAGAATATATAGAATGTAAGGAGAATAAAGAAGGGTCAGGACTCACCGGATGGGGAGGCTCCTTGGGCGGGTCCTTTGGCATTGACAGCAGAGACTAGCTGAGCTTTGTCATAGGAGGTCCAGTCAGAGACTTGCTCATCAGTGGCCACAGTACGTATAAAGTCGAGTGCAGCACTCTTTTTGGACCAGTCACATCCTTGCTTGTGAGACCTTGGATGGCTGCAACGAGATTCTCTTTTTCTGTTGGCATGACTGGATTCAAGTCAGAAAAAAGACCAACGCCATCTGGAATTACC
>MDYQ01000137.1:0-78910 GCA_003024175.1 Planoprotostelium fungivorum
CTCGTTCCTTACATCTGCAACAACTTGAACAATTACGAGCTCGCCATCAAATTGGCCTCGCGCAACAACTTGCCCGGAGCGGAAGATTTGTTCCAGAACCAGTTCAACCGCCTCTTCCAATCGGGACAGATCAAGGAAGCCGCCAAGGTCGCTGCCGAGTCACCTCAGGGTGTGCTGAGAACACCAAAAACCATCCAGATGTTCCAGCAGCTGCCTCAGCAGCCCGGCCAACCTGCACCCATCTTGCAGTACTTTGGTGTTTTGCTCGAGAAGGGCAAATTGAACGCCGCCGAGACCGTAGAGCTCGCCCGCCCCGTCTTGGTCCAGGGAAGGAAAGAGCTGCTGGAGAAGTGGTTGTCGGAGGACAAGCTCGGATGTTCCGAGGAGTTGGGAGACATGGTCAGACAGGCCGATGCCAAGATGGCACTCACGGTGTACTACCGGGCCGGTACTCATCCCAAGGTCGTCATGCTCTTCGCCGAGACCGGACAATACGACAAGATCGTGCCGTACTGCCAGAAGGTCTCGTTCAACCCCGACTGGAAGCAGCTTCTCAACAATCTCGTACAAGTCAACCCAGACGCCGCCGCCAGCTTTGCCGCCAATTTGGTCAACGCACAAGGAGGTTCTCTCATCGACGTCAATGCCGTCGTCGACACGTTCATGAGAAAGGGAATGATCCAGCAGACGACTTCTCTCCTCTTGGAAGTCTTGAAAGAGAACCGTCCCCAAGACGCAGCTCTGCAGACCAAGTTGCTCGAGATGAATCTCATCTCTGCCCCCGCCGTCGCTGACGCCATTCTGGCCAACAACATGTTCACCCACTATGACAAGGCCAGAATCGGAACTCTCTGCGAGAAGGCAGGCCTCATGCAGCGCGCCCTCGACCACTACACCGACATCAATGACGTCAAGAGGGTCTTGACCAACACCCAAGCCTTCCAGCCCGACTTCCTCGTCGGTTATTTCTCTCGCCTCTCGGTGGAAGATTCGCTCGAGGTCCTGAAGAACCTCCTCCGCCTCAACATCCGTCAGAACCTTCAGATCGTCGTCCAAGTCTGCTCGAAATACTCGGAGCAGTTGACGCCCACCAAAGTCGTCGAGTTGTTCGAGACGTTCAAGAGCTACGAAGGTCTCTTCTTCTACCTGGGCTCTCAAGTCAACACGTCGCAGGACCCCGTCGTGCACAACAAGTACATCGAGGCTGCCGCCAAGACCGGACAATTCAGAGAAGTCGAGAGAATGGTCAGGGAGTCCAAGTCGTACGACCCGGCCAAGATCCGCGATTTCCTCAAGGAGGCCAAATTGGCCGATCAGCTCCCCTTCATCATCGTCTGCGACCTCCACGGATTCGTCGACGACATGACAAAGTTTCTGTACAAGAACAACATGTCGAGATACATCGAGGCCTACGTCCAGAAGATCAACCCCGTCAACACCCCCACCGTGGTCGGCACTCTCATCGACGTGGGCTGCAACGAAGACTACATCAAGAACCTGTTGATGTCCGTGCGATCTCTCTGCCCCACCGACGCCCTCGTCGAGGTCGTGGAGAAGAGAAACAAGATGAAGATTATCCACCCGTGGTTGGAGTCGAGAGTTGCCGAGGGCAGCCAAGAGCCAGAGCTTCACAACGCCCTCGCCAAGATCAACATCGACAGCAACAAGAGTCCCGAGCAGTTTTTGAATGACAACCCGTACTACGACTCCCGCGTCATCGGAAAGTACTGCGAGAAGAGAGATCCCTACCTCGCCTTTGTTGCCTACAAGAGAGGCATGTGTGACGACGAGATCTTGGCCGTCACGAACAAGAACAATCTCTTCAAGCACCAGGCCAGGTGAACCATCCGTCTACAACGCGTCGACTCACACCGTGACAGATACTTGATCACCCGTCAGGACCCAGAGCTGTGGGCCAAGGTACTCAACGACCAGAACGAGTTCAAGCGTCAAGTTGTAGATCAAGTCGCTCAGACTGCTCTGCCCGAGACAAAGAACCCAGACGAAGTCAGCTCCACCGTCCGTGCCTTCATGGTGGCCAAGCTGCCCAACGAGCTCATCGAGCTGCTCCAGAAGGTATTCCCGCGCGTACAATCTCTCGTCTGATGCGTTGTAGATCGTCCTCGACTCTCGCAACACCGAATTCTCCGAGAACAAGGACCTGCAGAACCTTCTCATTCTGACCGCCATCAAGGCAGACACGACAAAGGTGATGGACTACATCAAGAGACTGGACAAGTACGACGGGCCCGATATTGCCTCCATCGCCATTCAGGCCGAGCTGTACGAGGAAGCCTTCACCGTCTACAACAAGTTCAAGCTGCAGACTGACGCCATTGACGTTCTCATCAATCACGTTCACGATCTGAACCGCGCGACCGAGTTTGCCGACCGCATTGCCACCCCCGAAGTGTACACCAAGTTGGGTAAGGCTCAGCTGGACGACAACCAAGTCAAGCAGGCCGTCAATTCCTTCCTCAAGGCCAACGATCACGAGTTTTACCACGAGGTGAGGTGAAAAAAAGATGCCGGAGCTGAGGATCGAAACCAGGTCATCTACGCCGCCAACAGCCAAGGAAATTTTGAGGACCTCGTTCGTTACCTGGAAATGGCCACGAAGAAGATCAAGGAGCCTCAGATCGAGTCCGAGTTAGCCTACGCTTACTGCAAGACCGACAAATTGTCCGAATTGGAGGAGTTCATCTCCACCCCTGGCTGTACCGCCAACGTGTTGGACACCGGAGACAGATGTTACGCCGAAGGCTTGTACGAGGCCGCAAAGATTCTCTTCAACAACATCTCCAATTACGCCAAGCTCGCTTCAGCTTTGGTCAGGCTGGGAGAATATCAGGAGGCTGTCGATTCCGCCAACAAGGCCAACTCGAGCCGAACCTGGAAGGAAGTCAATCTCGCCTGCGTCGACGCCAAGGAATTCAGATTGGCTCAGATCGCTGGACTTCACTTGGTCGTCGTTCCGGACGAGCTCGAAGAGGTGAGAGTCTCCTTCTATCACCGTCTGACCTTGTCAGGTACTCCGTGTCTACGAGAACAGAGGACACTTTTCGGAGCTGATCCAGCTGTTGGAGCAAGGCATCACGACCGAGGGTGCACACGCCGGTCTCTTTACCGAGCTGGCCGGTCTGTACAGCAAGTACAAGGAGGAGAAGCTGATGGACTTTATCAAGGCCCAGTACAAGAGGATCAACATCCCCAAGGTGGCCAACTACGCCCAACTTAACTCTCAGTGGCCCGAGCTCGTGTTCCTTCACACTCACTATGATGAGTTTGACGAGGCCGCGCTTGTCATGCTGAACCACCCCGCCGAGTCCTTCGACCACGCCTTGTTCAAGGAAGTCGTGCCGAAGGTGGGACCATCTACAGTGTTGTAGATTGACGGTGATAGGTACACAACACGGACGTTTGCTACAGATCGATCCAGTACTATCTGTCCGAGCAACCCAATCTCATCAACGACCTGCTCACCGCCCTCATTCCCAGGTACGTACCGTACGTAACGTTCCCAATACTCACCCCTCCCAGGGTCGACCACAGCCGCGTCGTCGGACTCGTTCGCAAGATGAACCATCTCCCCATGATCAAGCCTTACCTCTTGGCCGTGCAGGAGAAGAACGTCCAAGCCGTCAACGACGCTCTGAACGAGCTCCTCATCGAAGAGGAGGACTTTGATGCCCTTCGCTCCAGCGTCGACGCCCACGACAACTTTGACAAGCTCGCCCTCGCTCAGCAGGTGACCGAAGATGGAAAACTTTATATTCTGACCCCCGTGCAGTTGGAGAAGAATGATCTGTTGGAGTTTAGAAGGATCGCCGCTTACATCTACAAGTCCAACGCCAAGTTCCAGCAGAGTGTCGAGCTGTCGAAGCAAGACAAGTTGTACAAGGACGCCATCCAAACTGCCGCAGAATCGAAGAGACAAGACGTCGCCGAGGGACTGCTCGAGTTTTTCGTTCAGCAGCAACTGAAGGAGGCCTTCGCCGCGACGCTCTACTCTTGCTACGACATCATCAGACCTGACGTCGCACTCGAGTTGGCCTGGAAGAACCAGATCATCGACTTTGCCTTCCCCTTCTTGATCCAGGTGAGATGCTTCATCTACAACGAGACGGTCCTGACGGCGGAACAGGTGTTCAGAGAGTACATCACAAAGGTGGACACTCTGTACAAGGATTTCGACAAGAACAAGAAGGAAGAAGAGAAGAAGGCCAACGAGGTTCAGAACTTCAACCAACCGAACGAAATGTACCTCGGGAACACTCTGCAGATCGGGTACTACCCTCAGGGAGGCCAGCCCGACGCTTCAGGCTACGGAGTCGGTGGTGGATTTGGTGGCAACCAAGGCTACGGCATGGATCAGTACGGTAACGCCGCCGCCGGTGGTTTTGGCGGGAACGCAGGGTACGGAGCGCAAGGAGGATATGGTGGATTCCAACAACAACAAGGTTTTGGAGGAAACAACTCTGGCTTCGGATTTTAATAGAAATAAATATCAGTGCACATGATGAATTTGGACTGCCGATGCAAAGCAAGGCCTGTTTGCTGCGGTAGAGAGATCATAAGCTTGTTGTTGGCAGACGAGAAGGTAGATCCATCGGCTGAAGACCATCATCAGCAGCATGCGAACCGTTCCAGACATGAATGAGAGGGTGGATATACAGACATAGTGAGAATGCTGTTGAGGGACATGGATTCTACAATGTCTCTTGATGCGAAGAGACTTCGAGTGAAGCTACATCTTGGAGATGAAACTGCAGCAGATGTTCGATGCTGAACTCAATCGGCCTCATGTAAACAAATTGCTGAGAAGAATGACAAGAAGTAGTCTCCTTCCTGCATTCATTCTTTTACATTCCAAGTGTCTTGCCCAAGATGGTGTCCTGTGCCTGTAAGATAGTCAGTTACGACCGAAACGTACTGGTTACACAGAGGCTCATCGCAGGGCAGGATAGACTCGAGCATCTCAGTCTGCTGTTCTCCCCTCAATTCGAGTTCGAAAACAGCTCGACCTCGACGTCTCTGTCCCCCTCCCAAGTTCATGCGATGTCCTCGTGTTCTCATAGAAGGGCTGCTCTCACTTGTCGATCTTCCTCGTTATGCTATACAAGCCCGCCGTATCATAGGGCGTTCCTCTTCACAGAAATCTCATCCGATTCCAAGTTTTCTTTGACTTTTCGCATTCTTACTCGGCAGAGAGGGCGAAAGGTTTTATCAAAGGATAAAAATTGAAGTTCAGGTGAGAAAATCATCTCTGAGTCAAGAAGAAGCAGAGAACGAGAGGGAGAACGAATACTAAAGGTTCCCTTTTTCCTTCAACGAAGAGGAGGAGTGCGAAGAGGAAGCGAGGAATTCCTCGGGCTTCTGTTGTCAGTTCCTGCGGACAAACCAGGGCTCCTCCTGGTTCTGTGATTGAAGGTGATGAGGCGATATTAGACTTCCCCTCCTGATCCGACGTAGGTGACACATGGTCCCTCTTCAGTTCCCTCGCATCAGAACGATGTTCGAAGGTTGGTGATGTGAATGTTTGAGATGTTAGCAACACGATCGTTTGATGATTGCCACAAAAGATTTATCATGCGGCGGGCTGCACAGCCGAACGGTTGTCTCGTATGGCAGCACCCTTCTGACCGACCCTCTTGTCTTTCTGAGATTGCGTCTTGTTCTGGTTCTTGTGCTTGTGACTGTCGTTGCGGTTTAATCGCAGCACGTTCCTGCAGCCTAACTCTCATCAGTTTCACTTGCGTTCAAAACTCTTCTCACCTTTTCCTCCCTCCCAGAAATGATGCGCGGCCTGTTTGAATTTTAAATCAACACACTTAACGGAAATCGATGCTCACGCCACTCGTCATGCTAGCTCCACACACGCACGGCTTGTCGCTGTACGGTTGTTCCCTCGAGCAGAACCCACAGATCATGCGGTTGGCCCACTACAACGAGTCAACCTTCTCTCTCCCTCGTCTCACCTTCATCTCGTGTCCATCCGTGTTGTGGTTGTCGTGACAGATATCACAAGGGAAGGCACGATCGCAGCAAGGAAATCTCAGCCACCTCTTAGACTTCTTGTAATGCTGGCAGGCTCCCTCGTCAGGAAGTGGCTGACCCACCTGCCCTGAGTGTCAGACAATTCATCGAAATTTCATGAAGAATCGAAATTTCGAGGGAATTCGAGGTACTCACTCGGATGCCAGTTGTAGACGGATCTTTTTCTTTTTTCTTCTTGATGACGATGTTGGTCGGCAGTGGTCTCGCAATGCGGACTCTCTGAAATTTCGGACTATTGTCTTCAGATTCCTCTACAACGGTCACGTGACTCACCCTCCCAAGGAGAGAGAGCCTCTGGCGTGACAGCTCTGGCAGTTGAAATGGTTTTCGTCTCCACCGTGAGGTAACTTCTTCAACGTCTGCACGGAAGAGCAACTCATGCAGTTCATTTGATAATTGCAAGGCAGCAGATCGAGAGGCTGACACTCCACCAGATCCAGATAGCCCACGATCTTACTGTTCTCGTGCATGGCCTCTGTTTCCCGCCTCTCAGAACGATTTGAAATTCGAATACGCACCGGAACGGAAGACTGCCGTGTGAGCAGCGCTGCACTTTTGACATTCCTGACCGAAAGAGAAAGGAGAACCACCGTTCGAATGCTCCGGTGACAAACTACAACCAGTCAACGACCTCCTATGACGTCACGTGACGTCACCTGATCTGGACCTGCGTACGGCATCTGGCGCATTGTAGAACGATGTTGATCACTGTACATTCCACCAGGCCCACGTTGACCATGTTCAATTCGGTGAAATAAATCTGTAGGTGTCACAATCGATCTACAATTCAATTGTAGATCTCACCTGTGTACCACGATGAGCTGTACTGCTGCCAAATTTAGCATCGGGGGTAGACTCTTCCTCTTCTGATGTCGCGTCACACGTCATCCATCTACAACGACCACTCACCCTCTTCGAGAGAGGCTTCCAGCTCCAGTAGCAGAGCTTCCTCTTCTTCTTTCTTTCTCTTTATCTCAGCCGCTATCTTTGCATCTTCCTTTGCTCTATCCGCCAATTTGTCTCGATTCAAAAATTGAAATCCCGCCCTCTCCAATTCGAAGTTGGTGGTCATCTACAACGGTCTATTTCCATTCGAATAAGACCCTCTCACCTCTTTGCTGACCATCAGCTTCTCTAAATTGGTGTTGAGCCATCGTGTCAGTCCGACCAACATGGGTCGATTTACGTATGCATTCGCCGCCCTCATCCTCACTTCGTTCGATATGTGGCTGAAAAAGGATGAAAAATCGCCAAACTACAACGAGCCTTACTCTCTGATCTTCTCTGGTATGTCTTCGTTTAAGACGCTGATCTCGCAAGGAGCTTTTGGATAAGTTTCCTGAAATGATTAAGAGGAGGAGGAGAGGTTTTAGCTTACGGGTATCAGTATCTCTACGTGTATCCGTTGTATGTCGTAAGGAAAGTCTGGATCAGATGGCTTCATCTTGAACGTGATACGAATCGGACTGGCACCGCTGGGAGGATGAGCATCATCATCATTGGTGATCGTCATCGTAAAGGAGATCACCTCTCGCACTGGAAGTCTTCCGGATATTTTCGAGAGAATTGTTCGAGTTCTTCTTGGAATGGTAACGCCTTCTTTGTACTCTTCTATGGAATGACGTCACGAGAAATGGATGATGGTGGTGTCATTGTGAGGGCTCACCTTCTTGATATCTCTCTTGATCGCCTTCTCAGCTTTGCTCTTCTTGTTCTGATTCTCTGCCAGATGGACTTTGCATTTCTGTCCCTTGAATTGGAGCTCGCTCAACTTTTCCATACATTCTTTCGCTGCCTTTGGATTCAATGCTGCACCTGGGGTGTTCTGGTTGATGTTAAGAGAATGAAGTATACCAGATAGATGATATACCTCTGATGAGGGTGCACGCGTGACGTGTATCCATCCTTTTCCTGTCGATTTTGGGCCGTAATAGAAGATACCTGCGTTGATTCTGTAGACAGTCACGTGATTTGATGTGATGCAGTTTGGCTCACACAGAGAAAGATGCACCAAGTGTCGCTGAACAAGTCTCTTGTAGATCGTTCTTGGTCAAGAGGGAGTGCAGGTCTTCAAAATGGAAGTATGTGAATGGTGCAGTCTTTGGCTTCTGTTCTTGTGGTTTCTTCTGTTCCTTAATATTCACGGTTTGTGTCGGTGGGACAGCTGTGATGGGAGAGCTCATGTTGTTGTTGCGTGTCCTGATGTTGTGTGTTTTGTGGAGGCCACTAATCCCGAGCCTCCGAGGCACATTTCCGAGATGGGAATGCTCAGACTGACAACCATGCACGTCAACAGAGTCACATGACTTACCTACTCTTCTGTACGTGCACCTGACGAGGAGGTCAACAATCATACGGCGAGAATCTCATCCTGCGTTCGACAGCGTACGCTGACATCCTTTGAGGTTGAACGTCAGCAGCTAGACGGTCACCAATGCAACAGCAAGTTGCAGTGCTGTGTAGTCTTTTCAAAAGAGAAGATGAAACAAGTGTTACAGTGAATCTTCAGCACAGTTCGGAGAAACCGGATCATGTTCGGAAAAATACGGACACGCACATCAAAGGCAGCACAAAATGAGCGTCATACCACAGACATTCTCCCTCGTCAAGAACATCTTGCTGAATGTATTGTCTCGACCTCTTTTGAGTTCGACAGTGATAGCATTTCTGGCGCTGCATTGGAAATCTCTTCCCCTCGCTTACCACTTGAGATTTGCCGTGCTCATCTTGAGGTGACGAGTCTTATCCGACCTCCATTAATCACCTTCGCAGATGGAGACTGTCCTCTAAAAGACCCAAACCCGATCTCCTGACAGAAGGAACCGTCCATCGTGACCGCCTGCTGTTAGACGATCTAGATTTCAATCTTCACATGAACAACAGCACATATAACAAGCACGGCGACTTCGCTCGTGTGGGACTTTTCCTCAGCTCTGGCCTACACCAAGTGAGTCAACCACCGCGTTCTTCTTCATGCTCCACGTCCATCATCTCATCTGATTTACGAAAGGTCATCCGTAAGAGAGGTTGGTGGTATGCTAACGGTGGAGTATATTTTTCCTTCAGAAGAGAGATCAAACCCTTTTCTCTGTGGACCATCCACTCGAAGTTGCACAGGTGAATATCGTGTGAGGAGGTGATGATGATGATCGTCATCAGCTACGACACCAAATGGCTCTTCTTCGAGCACAAGTACGAAGTCAATGGTCAAGTGGCCGCAGTCGGCTTCTCAAAGTTTGTCGTTAAGACGAGAGATGGGAAAGATGTGGCTCCGTTGGATGTTTTAAAGGCGTTGATCTACTCAGATCCTTCTTCTTCTCTCTCGCTGACAAAGGTGAGAGCATCATGAACGTATGTAAGAAGACATCAAATGATGGGTGGTAGATGCTGGAAAGACCACCCAATTGGAGTGGATCGCAGTTTGGTGCTGATCTCCTCAACATCGAGAAGAGCCTCAACACGAAACTAGAATAAATCAGAATCAATCTCTGTAACGAATCCTCATCCACCAGAAATCAATGAGAGAGGGCTACACCGTCGGTCATCAGGTGGCAGTTGCAAGTGTCGACGGGTGGATTGGCACATTGATTGATTGAAATCCCCTTTCTTCTGGATTCAGGATTTTTCTCAACTCCGAATTCCGCTTCACGGAAGGGTCGGAAAAGCAACCGACGCATCATCAGAAAACAAAAGACAGATCAAAAGCACACAGACCAGAGATGACGGAACCGGATGATGTTACCGTGTCCTCCTTTCAAACGATCAGTAGGGTCACTCACACAGTCCGGCATGTTGGGAGAGTCCAAATGCTGGGGTGGCAGGCGAAGCCTTCACAGGCGCCGATCATCGTGCGGAAGAGAGAGGAAGAGATGCTGAGGGACAGAGAGAATGTAAGGAGGATCGTGACGGGAGGATCTTGGATAGAGGAGATGGAGTATGACATCAGAGAGAAATGTATGACCTAGAGAGGCTTTTGAAGACGCACCACCAGAGTAGACTAGAGATTCAAATGAGAACCAAAGACACAAGATCGGAGTACTCCGCCGTCCCCGTTGTATATACATAAAGATTGAATCGAAAGTAGAGACAATGAGCGCTCTTGTGGTGGTCTCGATGATATGACGACCCACTCCAGCCACAGTCTTCACTGAGAGTTCAGAAACGTAAGAGTGACATTCTACTAATCGTGGATTCCTGGTGCTGCCCTCTCAATATAATAGAATCTGCCCAGTCAGCTGGTCCAGACTGAGAACACTTTCAGGCGTAGTCGTGAGCCTCTATAGACGGCCTGCGTTGCCGATATAAGACAGCACCTGCCTGCTCT
This sequence comes from Planoprotostelium fungivorum, assembly GCA_003024175.1. Classification (NCBI taxonomy): domain Eukaryota; phylum Evosea; class Variosea; order Cavosteliida; family Cavosteliaceae; genus Planoprotostelium; species Planoprotostelium fungivorum. The sequence continues at coordinate 10,382 of MDYQ01000137.1, forward strand.
GTTTATCGGCGTGACAGAAGAGCTATTTCAGACCTGTTTCTGCCGCGTCTGACACCACATAGGATCAAATGTGAACGACAGATGAAGTCGGCCGCCGCCTCTCACATGCCCACAGATGTTAGTCACGTGACCCGGACGCTGCGCTTGCACGTTAACTAACGAGGGATCTCCAGGAGAGATTGCTTGTGTCACAGGATCATAATCAACACCAGAGAAATGTACAAGGCTGCTTTCCTCCTCTTGGCCATCTTTGCCCTCGCATCCGCTCAGCTGCTCTCAGCCACCTCGACTCAGACTGTAACAGCTGGAAACTCGGCCAACTTCAAGTTGGGTGGAACCCTCGCAGGTCTAACGGCCGTCCTTCCCAGCGTGGACATCACGTCCAATGTCTCCGGATCCATCACCGTCACGCTGACCGTCAGCGCCGTGGACTCCATCTTGAACTCTGCCGGTGCCGTCGGTTTCTCTGGAGGCCTCAACTTGAACGCAAACAACGCGGGTGTCTTTGCTGATGCCTCGTTCGCATCCTCCCTCTCTGGTATCTTCGGCTCCATCTCGAACGCCCTCTTGACCGGATTATCTCTGTCAGTCAAGTGCAACGGACCCGCCACCATCACCATCTCTGGCTCTTTCGGTGCCCTCGCCGCCAGCGGACAAGTCGGTCTCTTCGTGGCCACTACTGATTACACCACCACCACCACCACATCTGGAGGATCCAGCACCACCACCACCGGAAGTGCTCAAGTCTACGGAGCCGTCCCCTACAGCATCGCCGCCGGAGGACAGACTTACACCTACACCCTCAACGTCCCCGCATCCGGAAACCTCAACAACATCGTCATCAAGCCCTTCACTCCCGCCAAGGCCGCCTCTTCCAACAACGGAGGCACCGCCGCCTCTACCGGAAGTGGATCTTTCTCCACCGCCGCCTTCATCCCCGTCGCCCTCGGATACGACTTCAACCTGCAGGGAGGACAGCAGTACGCCTTTGGAAACAACATCCAGGTGACACCCACCGCTTCATCTGGTTCCGCCGCCGGCACTCTCAACGTCAAGTTCAACGGACTCTTGACTGGCTCCAGCGGCAGCGGAGCAGACACGACCGCCTCTCAGCCACCCAACAACGGTGCCAAGAGCAACCTCTTCCTCAGTGGTTCGTACCAGTTCACCGGCAGCAGCAACACGAACAACGTCATCCAGTTCTCCGCTCCCGCCAGCAGCAGCGCCACGCTCTTCACCAACGTCACCGTCAACGGAGCCACCTCTCAAGCTTCTTCCGTCAGCGTCGCCGCGGCCGGTGAGGCGGTCGCCGCCAAGAAGGTCGCCCTCTCTTGGTTCAAGTCCACCGCAGCCGGTGCCGCCGCAACGGGCTCAGCTTGGGTCAAGGTCGCCTCGACTTCCACTTACGATGCCAGTGCTGGTCTGAAGGTGTACGCTACGGTCAGCAGCTACTCTCAGTGGACCGTCGCTGCTGATAGTGCCGCCAACGGGTTGCAGTATGCTGTCGGCACTCTGTTGATGTGTGCCCTGTTGGTTCTCTCCTTTTAAGGATCGATAAATTGTAAAGCATGGAGTCTATGTTCTTTATTGTGGAAGATGTGGGGTGGTTCGATGTTGAGAAGGTTGATCATCACGACGATCGGGTGACGTCATCATGAAGAGGATGATGACGTTCAGGACGAGAAGACCTGATGATGATCTCTCGTGTGACGATCACGATCAGAAGAGCACACATTGATGATGCTTCACAGATGATGTGATCTCACTTCTGCTGATGGATGCCATTCGGAATGATGTGATGATCGTCAACGACATTGTGGATTGATGTACCGCGAGCTGTGCTGTGAAAAATAAATCAGCGCAGACCATTTGTATGGGAGATTGGTGGTCTACACATTCACGACGATGATCACCAATATCTACTCGCGATGAAGGTCGAGGATGGAGGTCTAACACTGTCGTTCAGAAGATGGAAGTGGAAGGATAGAATTCACTGTACGACGTCGTACTGCTTTCGGCATCAGAAGAGATCGCGAGTGAGGCTCTTCTGTCGTGGCCTGTGCATCATTTCAAAATGAGTTGGAAGGCCATTACGCAACAAGATACTCAAGTGTGGAAGGTGAACATTGCACCTAATGGATGCTGGTGGAGGTATCTGGTGGTCCATGACCTAACATACATTACCAGATAGGTGACGTAAACCATCAGTGCTTTGCATGCTGAAGTCGTTTTCTGTTCCTCTTCCAGCACCGATTGTTGGGTGTGTGCTATAATCTTTAGACCTACGCATGCGCAGATTACGACTAAATCGTCTCATACCCGCTCTACTCTCTTCTATTGCTATTCCAGTCTCCACACCACATTCTCTCTCTGCCAGGACCTAAAAAATAGCCCTGCCAGGGGCTCAAATTATTGTGCTCATAGTTCCGCGTCCGCACACAGAGCCATGGACGCACAGCTGATTGAGGGTCTGGCCTCCACAGTGGAACCAGATGCCAGAAGAATGGTTAGAGAGAGAATTATCGAAGAAGAGCGTCGCACTGCAGAACGTGCCAGCCCAAGGTACGATCAGCTCGCATGCGATGATATTTTGACATTTTCTCATCAGATTGATGGACTATTTCGACTGTGTCACACGGAACGGGTGGATAAACGTTACTTCTTCAAATGTATTCGCAAGAGAACAAGAGAAACCATTCTCAACCGCCAAACCGTTCGGAACTCGTAACTCCGTAACTCCGGCGTCAATTTTCCGGGGCCTCTTTGACCGCTCAGTGCAACAGGAAATTCGCGATTTCATGATCAACACCTTCCCTATCAACGAAAATACTGGGAAACGTCGCAAGATGGAGCTTCTGTCAGAGGACATTGAGAAATATGCTGCTATTCAACTTTCAGAGATGCACCTTGCCAAGCCGGACCGCGCTCACTACCGTGCATGGCTGAACACCACGAATTTCTCCATCAGTCGTGATGAGAGGGTGGCAAAGTACATTGACGCCGATTGGGACAACATCTGGAAGATTCTGAACCTCAACTTTGAATCAGCCATCATACCGGGCGGAAATTCAACTGTCGACGAGACGATGCTCCCTTGGCACGGTTTTCATCCGATGATCGTCTACATCGAGGGTAAACCAGAGCCCGTAGGATGGAAAGCAGTCACTATGGCCGTGAAACTTGGTGTAGCGAGCCGTCCCTACCTCATTTCCTGCATCCCAGAGATTACAAAACACATCAAGCCGCATCAGGCCCTAGCAACCGTACGAGGGATAGCTCAGAGACACAAGTTATCTGTCTGTGGAGATCGATGGTTTGGTCGGGCAGGGTACATGGAATCATTCACAGGGACGGATTTTTTGACCTTCGGTATGAAGCTGACTGAGGATACACCGCTGTACACAATCATGCTGCACGGATTACACGATGGACAGTTCCGAGTGTTTTCAAACGGTAAAATGCTAGTATCAGCCTACAGAGGAGACTCAGCGCTAATCGTAGCAACGTCAAACGCAACGACAGATGTCACGGACGAGCGGAGAATTCCCATAACGATGTGGCGACCGAGATCTTCACCCAGCACTACTTCCTGATCATTCTAATGGGATGATTCTACAGATCCGTGAGTGTTCTATTTGATAGATGTGAAAATTCGAAGAAAATTCAATTTGACGATTTGATAGATTTTTCCTCAGCCGACGCGTCCAAATATGACGACGTCAGAAGAGACAGCCTCAAGGAGTGTGCACGAAGGGATTTATCTATAAGTGAGTACGAAGATACCCCTGCATGTGATAATAACACCATTGAAATATGGTAACAAGGCCGATCTTCTGGCGAGACTTATTTGTCACGATGCCCGACACGCCGACGACACCCACTGGCAAGAGAAACTCCGACGTTTTCTCCACGACACCGGCACGGTCAAGGATAACGAGTTGCCTACAGTCAACCAACTATATAAGGATACCGCTAAGCTGGTGGACACCTTCAATGCTACCCTAGGCACTGTCTCATTCGGCCATCGATCGGACAGATGGCAAATCGCATTTTTCCGTCACACTATCAAAATCGTTGCCGCGAACGCATGGGTGCTCTATTTGGACCAGAAGCCACATGATTCTGAAGATATCTCGTTTGGCGACTTTATGAGAGAGATTTCGCTCGCCATCTTGGACCCAAGAGAGAGCAGATGACCTGACGGCACAATAAATTGAACCCCTGGCAGGGCTATTTTTTAGGTCCTGGCAGAGAGAGACATTAACGGAAGACGGATGTGTCTTATGTGCCCGACGCTGTTAATGAACTTTCCCTCTCACATTCGAATGAAAAAGGGGCGAACCTACACATAAGACGAAGGATGCGATGTCGATTTGTGAGATGTATTCATACGAGTAAAGCTTGAGACCCTGATGGTAGGTGTCCATCTCACCTACGTACCTTCTTTCCTTCCTCGACCTTGTGCTTCTTTCCCTCACCCATGAGATTCATCGACCTCTAGAGACCTCCTGTGGCAGCTGCCCACGACCACAAGAACTGATTCCGCCGTATCCACCTGCACGTGACCTTTTAGGCCATTTCTCCATCGACACACAGATCCGAATCCCTACCCATGTCTCTCAATTCCCCCTATCGAAGACTTATCCACGAGATCCACAACATAAACTCATCCAAGCAACGACATGCTTCCATAGGTCCTGAAGAATAGGGAAGCAGAGACAGAGGACTGTGATACCATGCATGAAATATAGACAACGAGAGTGATGATCGGCTCAGCCGATAAAGAAATACTCTCTCTATAATATCGGCGCAAGATAAGAGCACAGGCATGGGCCGCTATCTGGCATCTCAACAAACCAAGCATCAAATGTCGGCACATTTCGACGTCTCAAAATTCCTTTTCATGACGGAAGAGGTGTCACAACCGTAATCGTCGCGGTTGCTACCGCATGGATGACGAATGCGCAAATTGGCTCGTCATCCACTCATTTTCAGGCAGCGTCACAAACGATGAACACAAAGCTCGCTCTCTTACTCTGCCTCTTCGCCGCTTTCGTCGCTGCAGACCTCTCCGGATCAGCCCAGGTCACGGCCAACAGCAACACTGCTGCTTCCGCTACTCTTGGTGGTGACCCCACTTTGGTTGCCATCTCCGCCCTCCTTCCTTCTCTGTCTGTGACCTCCAATGCCACTGGAACCGTCACTTTCGCCCTGAGGACAGCCAACATCTTCAACATCATCACCCAGGCTGGAGGCGCTTTCACCTTCTCTGGAGGTGTCTCCTTCGATGGCACAGGAAACTCCAACGGAGCCTCTGGATCTGCCGGTGTCTTTGCTAATGCTGGCTTCGCCGGAGGTGTCACTGGTATCTTGAACATCGCCGCCAACCTCCTCGCTCTCCAGCTCGATGTCTCCTTCAAGGATGGTAACGGAAACGCCGCCGCCGCTCAGCTGACCGTCTCTGGAACTTTCGCCAAGTTGGCCGCCAACGGCAACTTGCAGGTCGGACTGTTCGCCAGCTCTTCTGACAGCGTCTCCTCTGGTGGCTCTTCTGCTAGCACCTCTAGCTCTGCCACTGTGGCCGGAACCGTGCCCTACAGCATCAACACTGATGGCAGCTACAGCTACACCGTGGTCGTTCCCGCTCAGACGACCACTTTCATCATCAAGCCATTCGACGCCACTCAGGCCAAGTCTTCCAACAACGGAGCCACCGCCGCCTCTTCTGGCTCTTCCTCTTTCTCTACCTCTGGCTTCATCCCCGTCGCCCTTGGCTACGACTTCAACCTCCAGGGAGGACAGCAGTACGCCTTTGGAAACAACATCCAGGTGACACCTTCTGCCTCTTCTGGCTCAGCCGGTACCCTGAAGGTCCAGTTCAACGGCTTCTTGAACGGCGCCACCACCGCTGGTAACTCTGGCTCCACCTCCAGCCAGTCTAAGCCTCCCAACTCTGCCAGCGCCAGCACTGGATCGAACTTGTTCTTCAACGGCTACTACCAGTTCACTGGCAGCAGCAGCGCCAACAACGTCATCCAGTTCTCTGCCCCTGCCAGCAGCACGAACCTCTTCACCAACACCACCACATCTACCTCTGGCAGCACCACCAGCAGCGCTAGCGCCAGCGCCTCCGTCAACTCTGTTGGACAGGCCGTCGCCGCTGGTCAAGCCAAGCTCTCTTGGTACAAGTCCACTGCCTCTGGATCTGCCGAGGCCGGTGCTTCCTGGGCCAGACAGGCTTCCACCTCCACGTACAGCGCCAGTGCCGGACTGAAGGTGTACGCCTCGGTCAGCAGCTACTCTCAGTGGACTGTTGCCTCTTCCAACGGAGCCGCCACCGCTCTGCAGTACGCCATCGGCACTCTGCTCCTGTCCGCTCTGTTGGTCATCTCCTTTTAAGAGATGAATAAAACTTGCAACCGTGTAGATGTTTCGATTCGACTCTGTGATGTCGGGCGATGATGACGATCATCGTGGGCGAACGATGACGAGACGAAGAGTAGAGAGGAGACGAAGAGTAGAGAGTAGAGAGGAGTAGAAAGTAGAGGAGACGAAGAGTAGAGAGGAGAGGAGACGAAGAGTAGAGAGTATAGAGGAGACGAAGAGACGAGATGATGGTGTCAGCATGAGATCGTCGATGCAAGGGGTTTCTTTCATGATCTTTATGTGAGGGGAGACAATTGGAAGACTGAACGTCACCGGTGTAGTCCTGACGGAGGGAATCGAAAGTGGTGAGATTGTTCGTGTTGGGTGATTGATCATGGTGAAGATGATGGTGATNCTACGACTACAACCTGCAGGGAGGACAGCAGTACGCCTTTGGAAACAACATCCAGGTGACACCCACCGCCTCTTCTGGCTCAGCCGGTACCCTGAAGGTCCAGTTCAACGGCTTCTTGAACGGCGCCACCACCGCTGGTAACTCTGGCTCCACCTCCAGCCAGTCTAAGCCTCCCAACTCTGCCAGCGCCAGCACTGGATCGAACTTGTTCTTCAACGGCTACTACCAGTTCACTGGCAGCAGCAGCGCCAACAACGTCATCCAGTTCTCTGCCCCTGCCAGCAGCACGAACCTCTTCACCAACACCACCACATCTACCTCTGGCAGCACCACCAGCAGCGCTAGCGCCAGCGCCTCCGTCAACTCTGTTGGACAGGCCGTCGCCGCTGGTCAAGCCAAGCTCTCTTGGTACAAGTCCACTGCCTCTGGATCTGCCGAGGCCGGTGCTTCCTGGGCCAGACAGGCTTCCACCTCCACGTACAGCGCCAGTGCCGGACTGAAGGTGTACGCCTCGGTCAGCAGCTACTCTCAGTGGACTGTTGCCTCTTCCAACGGAGCCGCCACCGCTCTGCAGTACGCCATCGGCACTCTGCTCCTGTCCGCTCTGTTGGTCATCTCCTTTTAAGAGATGAATAAAACTTGCAACCGTGTAGATGTTTCGATTCGACTCTGTGATGTCGGGCGATGATGACGATCATCGTGGGCGAACGATGACGAGACGAAGAGTAGAGAGGAGACGAAGAGTAGAGAGTAGAGAGGAGTAGAAAGTAGAGGAGACGAAGAGTAGAGAGGAGAGGAGACGAAGAGTAGAGAGTATAGAGGAGACGAAGAGACGAGATGATGGTGTCAGCATGAGATCGTCGATGCAAGGGGTTTCTTTCATGATCTTTATGTGAGGGGAGACAATTGGAAGACTGAACGTCACCGGTGTAGTCCTGACGGAGGGAATCGAAAGTGGTGAGATTGTTCGTGTTGGGTGATTGATCATGGTGAAGATGATGGTGATGATGGGTTTCAGGATATCCATCAGATCATCTGACAGCGTCGACGAAGGCATCGAGTAAAGGTTTACCTTGGAATATTCGGCCGCAGGCGGAGACGACGAGAGATACACTGTAAGGTCTTGATGGTGCATCGTCTCTCCCTTCTTTCGTGCACATCATCGGATCCAATCTTCAACTCGTTGTCATGATGACTCTCACAGGCTTACGACCATGCGTAGTCGTCTGTCACTTCACAGTTGAGAACGTTGCGACTCTCCATGTCACAGGCGAAGCAGGATGACATTCCTGTTTGGATGATTACTCAAGAAAATGTAGAAACGGATCTTCGTCAAACCATATAGAAAACATCCTCCTTCCTCACTTGGATATGACCTGAATGCATGAGAATCGGTGTCTTTCTGAGATGTGGATTCCCACTCGGACGTTCTGCTTACGTTGTATAGGCAACGCCAACTAGGGCAATCTGTCTCAAGCATTGTTCTTACCATTTCGATATTTTGAAATCCAAGAGTGAAGTCGAAGGACTCATTGTCAGTTGAATCGTCACCTCGATTGAGATCTATTTCCGTTATCGATGCTCTATCATCCGCAACATTAGCCGATCGACAATCGGGTCGATGATGTGTTCGTTGTTTGCGAAACAGATAAAATTTAAATGCCTCCATGGAGCCTCACACATCTCGACGAGACAGCTGATTTGCCCTGGTCCACACCATGTCGAACTTGGATACAGAACGTGACTGACAGATCCTGGTCTCCTTCTACAGATAAGTTAATCCCATCGCCTTTACCGCACATACCTCGTTAGTTAACGTGTGTTGTGAAGAAGCTGCTTGCGTCATACTGGAATTCGAAATCATCCCCTGCAATCTCACTTTTCAGGCAGCACAAAACGATGAACATCAAGTCGGCCATCCTCCTCTTAACTGTCGCAACTCTCGCAGCTGGTCAGATCCAGGCCTCCGGCAACGTTGCTGCCAACACGGCCACCACACTGCCATTCAGTAACACTGGCCTACCCATCTTCAACCCTCTCGTCACTGTTCTTCCCTCTCTTAACGTGACCTCATCCACCGCTGGAAAGATCACCATCACCGTCAATACAGCCAGTGTCAACACCATCTTGACTTCGGCTCAGTCGACCGGTTTCGCTGGAGGATTGAACGTTGATGCCAACGGTAATCTCGGAGGAGTCTTCGCCAACGCCGCCTTCACTGGCAGTCTCACCGGAGCCACCAACTTGTTTGGTTCCATCTCGAATGCTCTGTCCTCCCTCTCATTGGCCATCACATTCACCGATGGAAACAACAACCCCGCCGCCACAACTCTGACCATCTCCGGATCCTTTGGAACATTAGCCGCCAGCGGCACCCTCCAAGTCGGTCTCTTCGCATCGGCCAATGATTACACCGCCGTCAATGGCAACAGCGGCTCGGCATCCGCCAACGCCAACGTCTACGGAGCCGTCCCCTACAGCATCTCTGCCGGAGGACAGACTTACACCTACACCCTCAACATCCCCGCATCTGGATCTCTCAACAACATCTTCATCAAGCCGTTCGACCCCACTCAGGCCAAGGCCTCCAACAACGGAGCCACCGCCGCCTCTTCTGGCTCTTCCTCTTTCTCTACCGCCTCCTTCGTCCCCGTCGCCCTCGGCTACGACTTCAACCTGCAGGGAGGACAGCAGTACGCCTTTGGAAACAACATCCAGGTGACACCCTCTGCCTCTTCTGGCTCCACCGCCGGCACTCTCAACGTCAAATTCAACGGACTCTTCAACGGTGCAGTCGGAGGCAACGCCTCCGCCTCCCACGCCCCCAACGCCGCCAGCGGCAGCACCTCCAACTACGTCTTCCTTAGTGGCTCATACCAATTCACCGGCAGCAACAACGCCAACAACGTCATCCAATTCACATCCGCGCCCAGCACGACCAACAACCTCTTTACGAACGCCACGGCAGGAGCCAACGCCGCCGCCACCGTTTCCACCACCGCCGTCGGCCAGGCCATCAACGCGGGCAAGTTGACCCTCTCTTGGTTCAAGTCCACGGCAACGGGTGCCGCCGAGACCGGTGCGACCTGGGTCAAGGTCGCCTCGACTTCCACTTATGATGCCACGGCGGGAGTCAAGGTGTACGCTACGGTCAGCAGCTACTCTCAGTGGACTGTTGCTTCTGCTGATGCTGGTTCTGGAACGAATTCTACCAGCGTCTCTGGAACAGTGAACCCCACCGGTAATAACGGAGTGGCATCGGGGCTGCAGTACACTCTGGCCACTCTTCTCTTCTCTGCCCTCTTGTTGGTTGCCTTCTAGAAAGTGGATCGATAAAAACCATGTATCTGAAATTGTCTTTCGTTGAAGGTGTGGAGGAGCGAGAGAAGGGCGATGAGTTCAAGTGTGATGTGATGATGGGGATGAGACACGGTGATGAACGACGATGATGGATGTACGAAGAGGGAAGAATCATCATGATTCATCGTGACGCATGATGATGTGTAGGAGATTTATCGAGTTCAGTGTCCATCGGGAGGAGAGTGCCTATTCACGTAGAGAAGGAAAATGATATCCTCACCAAGGTCCTTCTCGATGTGTATGGAGATGATGTCACTCGATGGCTTACATCCTGCACTCTCCAATTGCTGCGGATACTGAGGTGATCATCCCAGCGATGATCACGACTATTGCATTCTCACCTTTGAGATAAATGCGATGGTGATTCGCGGAATGAGTTTCAAGGAAGGTGCCTCCTCCTTCTGGGTGATCTACCATCTCGAAATAAATGGTTGAGACTGCCCGTTGGTAATGTCTATAACGGCATCAGAAGGTGACGAGAACGTAAAGCTCTCTACCTGTGGTATGGGAGTTCCAAGGCCAAATTGACGATTGCATCTTCTTCTCCTTCCACGACCTATATTAGGCTCGATTGATACCTCACGATGAACCGCGAGTGACTCAAAGGGAGAACGGCTGCGGGATTACATATCATCACCCATTTACGATCAGATCCTTCTTAGGTTGCCGTGGGTTATTTTGGAGGGAATAAGAGGACCCTGCAAGCGCATTTATCTGGCCGTATCCAAACTGTTATGACCGAACTAGTTCAGAACTGCGCACAAATGTAATAGAAATATCAGTTCCCACATGTTAACTGTCTTCATCAGATGGCATCGACGCCCTAGTCACGACTTGTGTTCAGATGAAACCTGGCCGATGTTTCGGCTATTGTAGAGTCGGTATAGGGAGAGTATTCATCGCCGATAAACCGACCGCTGACACCTGACGTCCGGAATGAGCCAAACACAGGCGATTTGTGTTTTATCATTTCCTTATGGAGCAGTTTCATCTGCAGATTGCGACATGCTTATTATTTCTAGGTAACAAAGCAGGGTCACAACCGTAACTGACGCGGTTGCTACCGCATGGATGACCAAATGCGCAATTTGGCTCGTCATCCACTCATTTTCAGGCAGCGTCACAAACGATGAACACAAAGCTCGCTCTCTTACTCTGCCTCTTCGCCGCTTTCGTCGCTGCAGACCTCTCCGGATCAGTCCAGGTCACGGCCAACGGCAACGCCGCTTCCGCCTCTCTGACGGGCGACGTTATCCTCGCTCCCCTGCTTCCTACTCTGTCTGTGACCTCCAATGCCACTGGAACCGTCACTTTCACCCTGAAGTCAGCCAACCTCTTCACCATCATCAGCAACACCGCCAACGGTTTCACCTTCTCTGGAGGTGTCTCCTTCGATGCGTCAGGAAACTCCAACGGAGCCTCTGGATCTGCCGGTGTCTTTGCTAATGCTGGTTTCGCCGGAGGCATCACCAGTCTGTTGAACTCCATCGCCAACCTTGCCGTCCTCGAACTGGACATCACCTTTAAGGATGGTAACGGAAACGCCGCCGCCGCTCAGCTGACCGTCTCTGGAACTTTCGCCAAGTTGGCCGCCAACGGCAACTTGCAGGTCGGACTGTTCGCCAGCTCTTCTGACAGCGTCTCCTCTGGTGGCTCTTCTGCCAGCACCTCTAGCTCTGCTACCGTCGCCGGAACTGTGCCCTACAGCATCAACACTGATGGCAGCTACAGCTACACCGTGGTCGTTCCCGCCCAGACGACAGCCTTCTACGTCAAGCCATTCGACGCCACTCAGGCCAAGTCTTCCAACAACGGAGGCACTGCCGCTTCTTCCGGAAGTGGATCTTTCTCTACCTCTGGCTTCATCCCCATCGCCCTCGGCTACGACTACAACCTGCAGGGAGGACAGCAGTACGCCTTTGGAAACAACATCCAGGTGACACCCACCGCCTCTTCTGGCTCAGCCGGTACCCTGAAGGTCCAGTTCAACGGCTTCTTGAACGGCGCCTCCACCACTGGTAGCTCTGGCTCCACCTCCAGCCAGTCTAAGCCTCCCAACTCTGCCAGCGCCAGCGCCGGCTCAAACCTCTTCTTCAACGGCTACTACCAGTTCACTGGCAGCAGCAGCGCCAACAACGTCATCCAGTTCTCTGCCCCTGCCAGCAGCACAAACCTCTTCACCAACACCACCACATCTACCTCTGGCAGCACCAGCAACAGCGCTAGCGCCAGCGCCTCCGTCAACTCTGTTGGACAGGCCGTCGCAGCCGGTCAAGCCAAGCTCTCTTGGTACAAGTCCAATGCCTCTGGATCTGCCGAGGCCGGTGCTTCCTGGGTCAGACAGGCTTCCACCTCTACGTACAGCGCCAGTGCCGGACTGAAGGTGTACGCCTCGGTCAGCAGCTACTCTCAGTGGACTGTCGCCTCAGACAATGGTGGATCTTCCACCAACTCTTCCGGCAGTGTCATCAATACCGTCACGAAGGGATCGGCTTCAGGACTACAGTACACTCTGGTCACTCTTCTCATCTCTGCCCTCTTTATCGCCGCTTTCTGAGCGAATAAGATCGATATAAATAATGTTTCAATAGTAAGATGATCGCTTTTTTGTGTGAGGACGTGAGATTTAATTCATGCTGATCGTGCAGCACCGTGATGATGATCATGTCGCTCTCCACTCTTATTCTCTATTCAGCGATTTCCTCCACTGTGATAGCGAAGATACTGATTTATACAAAGATCATTCAATTCGGGGTCTCTCTCGCCTCTTCTGTCCCTCTTGGTGTAGCTGGTCTGGGAGAGATCTTCACATTCAAATCTAAATTGTGCAATCTGGGTGTTGTTGGCCTTTCTTCCTTCTCAAGTCTGCTATTGGTCCGAGGAGTTTCCGATGTTCTGGGAGTCGTAGACTTCCTAGGAGTTTCCGATGCTCTGGGAGTGGAAGAATTCAGAGGAGGTTCCGATGTCCGTGGATTTTCCGTCACAGGTATCTGGATGTCTATGGGAATAGATATAGGGCCCTCCATCTCCTGATGCAGACTGATCTTGAGGAACACCTGATCTTCGTCAGCTCGTTAAGACATTACGATGAGTCGTCATCACCTCTTCTAATGTCGTGTTGGTGATGGCCCAGTCAGTGATGTTCAACCTCTCCTTGTTCGATTCCATCTGTGAGAAGATCTCGCTTAATTGGATGGCCGTTCTCGGTACCTGATGAATGTGAATGGAGACGGAGGAGATGCAGCTTTCACCTCGTAATTTCTGGTTCCAGCCAATTCATTGATGAGGATCACTTGTGGGATCATCTGTCGGATGAAGCCATCAGCGACGAGATCGTCTTCTCCTCTCTTCACTTGAAACGACAATTTGAATCCCTCTCCGTATCTTCCCTATATGTCTTCAACATCATCATCATCTTGCATCGTGATGTCATCACCTTCAGATTCGAAGATGGACCGATACAACGAACGAGTCCTCCGGACATGATGAGAATCTCATCACACAGAGCATCTGCCTCCTCCATAGAATGTGTCGTGAGAATGACCGAGGCATTCTTCTTGGCGTGATGGATGACCGACCACAGTTCCTGTCTGGACGCTGGATCTAATCCGGTCGAAGGCTCGTCCAGATAAATCACTTTGGGTTCTCCCAGAACCGCGATGGCTGCACATCATCAGGAGACGATCGGACACGATGGGATCTGATGGTGTGTCGTCGTGTGTGCCGTGTTGTGTGTGATATGATATGATGATGTGATGTGATGTGATGTAACGACGGGATGTGATGATGTGATGTGATGTGACGTGACGATGATGAGGGGTGTACTCACCCACGGATAATCTCCTCCGCATCCCTCCAGAATATTTCGAGGAAGGACGATTACGGACATGCCATAGTCCCACCCTCTTGAGTGCATCTTTGACGCTGAGATCGAGGCGTCTTCCTTCTAATCCTTTGATGATTCCATAGAACACCAAGTGTTCTTTTCCACTCAGCGTTGGCCAGAGGACATCATATTGACTGCCACACGTCAGATGAGAAGAGGATGAGATGATACGAATTGATTCTTTGACCATGATGATGATGAGAGAGTGAGGTGTGATATCATGATGATGACGATGATGATTGATGATGTTCGATGTTTGATGATGACCACTTACGGACATACACCCATGATCGATCGGATCTCTCTCAGATCATCCTTCAGATCGTATCCATCGATGATGGCGGTACCCCCCGTTGGCGGGAACAGCCCGATCAACATACTCAATGTCGTCGTCTTACCAGCTCCATTGTGCCCCAAGACCCCCAGACACGAAGACTTGGGCACCGCAAACGACACACCCTTCACCTGTACGACGTCACCACGGATACCTCGGGACGTAAGATGAAATCTCACCGCATATTTGGGTGGATTTCCATCGATGGAAGGATAAGTCTTCTGAAGGTCACAGACTCGGATTCCGTAACTGTGGTTCGTGTCTGCTTGAAAGGCCTTCTTCTTTGCTTCTGCAATGTCTGGTGCCAGTTCTGTCCTCGATTGAGTATCCAGATGATGATACGCATTCGATACGTATATCATCGTACGTAAGTTACGTATCGTGAGAGGAGATGAACGACTCACGAGAATCTTCGGATAAAAGTGAGATGGCCTCGTGGGTTCTGTCTCTTCCTCTCCTCTTCTTGAAGTCAGTGAGATTTCGATGGAAATTCGACTCACCAAGAACCATAGGGGGTGCTTGGCAACACCCCAGACAGAAGGAACGACCTGTAAGATGTCATTTATTCGTTGTAGATGGGTGATACCTGTTGTAGATAGAGCCAGAGGACCATGAGGATGACCCATTGTCCCACGAGGAAGGCGTAGACGGTGCCCAGATTGACCTCTGGTCGGTTGATATCTGACATCTTGTATCCCGTGTTTCCATACTGGACCACTGCATCTCGGTTCAGTCTATCTCTGATGATCGTGCCATGGATCATCATGCGTTGATGAAAGATGTGATCGATCGTGTGATGATGAGATACTCACTGACGCTGAGATAATGCAATCCTCTGTACAATGCAAAGGGAGGTATCACCGAAATTCCGTTAGAAAGTGAAGACGGTACGGTCGATACGTTTCCCAGGGAAGTCTGGATGAGAATCTGTGACACGATGGCTGCAGCGATGACGTAGAAATATCCCGCCACCAGACTCGCCCTGGAAGAAGAGACGAAGACGGAAGCCAAGAAGGACATGGCGATCAACACGTGGCCCCAGACGAGATAGAGAATTGCGTAGGAGCCGAATGCGTTCTCTCTCATGTAGTTGAAACCGATGGCCAAGCCGGCTACGACGTAGAGTGTGACGACACAGATGTAGAGGAGGTAGTCCCACAAGTATTGGACGATCCAATAGATCGGCATCTTGAGACTAGTTATGTCAGTCTGGAAATTTCGTGGAGAAGTCACCCCATCATGCTCATGACTTCGGTGGTCTTACTCTCCTTCTCGGAGACTATGTTCGAAATGAAGACGGGCAATAATTGTTGGAGCACTAGTATCGTCTACAACGTTGTAGATCAGCGTCACGATGTACGTAGTGACATCTCACCAGCAAAGGAGAGCCTACTGCGATGATATCTAATCGTCCAAACTCTGATTCTCGGATGGGAAAGGTTCTGATGCCTCGATTGATCATGCTGAATCTATCACCCTTGTTCAACCCTATCCACATCATCAATCATCAATTCAATCAGATTCCATCAGCCACGAAGAGTCGAACCAGAGATGATGAAAACAAATGGGAGGTTGTAGATCATCACCTCTCGCTATCGAATCGGATATTCGATTGATGATGAAGGGTAAATCGTCGCCTGCCGTCGTGCTGTAATTGTAATAAGCCGTGAAGGTGAACACTTGGTTCAGATAGTCGAGAGAAGAAAAGTGATAAGCGGAGGAGACGATGGGGGCATCCGTATAGATGGTGTACATCTCCTTCTCCATAGTATCTGGGTCTGGGAATTGTACGAAATTCACAGACATGTTGAAGATCTGCATCTCATCAGCATCGTGTGATAACATATTTCTATAAATTCGTCATTGTAGACGAATGATAGATCTAAAAATAGATCACCGGAGCGGCCAGCGTGTTGACCGTGCTGAACGGAGTGATGACCGTGCCGTCGAAATTTAATCTCAAGAATCGAGTGGGTATCGTCTCGTTGTAGATGGGTACGTGTACTCTTCCCAGAGTTCCCACCTGGGAAGAATAATTTCCCACGGTGACACCCGGTTCCGCCGAATAAAATATCTGCGTTCCATTGTGTTGTAGATACCGAATATAAGGGTTCGTATCGTCCAAATTAAATTGAGCGTTGGGTTTCGTCAGTAATTGATAAGGAGGGTATGTGATACCATAAGGTGTATCCTATATGATATCAATACAATTGAGTGACGATCTTGGTCATCATCGACATCACATGAGACGAAGGAGTACTCACAGGTAATTGAGTGATGGTTACGATACGGTCTAAGATGAGTTGGAAGATGATCATCACCACGATGAAAAGTGGTGGTGCACCCAATTGAATGAGAGCCGTTCCCTTCTGTCTCCACTGAAGTGTGATCACATTCTTGAGCAACGCTTTGAATTGTGCCACGTGATGTTGTCTACTGTTCATCGGTGCAGTCTCGTATTTCTGTCACCATTTAATCTTCATCCCCATCTACATCGCTCACTTCTTCCTCTGGGTGAACCGTGTTGGTCTTTTTCTTCTTCACCTTCGATTCATCTACAACGATCAAAATAAGATCAAATGAATGTATTTCACCCTTTTCGTTGATACGTACGGCGATCTCCTTTAACTCGGAAGATTCAGCGATGGACAAGAACACTTCCTCCAGCGTGGTCAACCCCAGTTGTAGATCGTGGATGCCCAGTTCTGTCTTGTGTGCCTCCAACCTACCACACGTCACGTCAAATCTGATGCTTCTGACGTGTCACTCACGTTCGAAAGAAGGGAACGAGTTGCTGCGTGCTCGATCGAGGCACGACGAAGGTGACGTAACCTGATACGATGGCGCCACTCACTTGACAACCTTCGATGTGACTCGAGAAGAACTCCACCACCTGATGAAGGTGAGCACGATGAGTGATGGAGGGTGATGTGATGGTGATGATGAGTGAGTCACCTCTTTCGTCTTGGATGGGAGGGTGCCGATGTTGATTCGATACCCGGCACCGAATTTCTGTTTCAGACGGAGAGAAGTTCCGACACATTGCAATTGTCCCTTGGCCATGATGGCGATGCGATCACCTAATCTGATGACGATCGTCATCCTGATGCATCATCCTCATCTCCTCACATGTCCGCTTCTTCCATGGAGTGAGTGGTCAATACGATGACCTTTCCCTTCTTGGCCCTCTCTATGACGTCCCAAACTTGTCTGCGGCTGACAGGGTCCATTCCAGTGGTTGGTTCATCCAAAAAGACAATCTTCGGGTCTCCGATGAGAGAGATGGCGACGGACAATCTACGATAAATTGTCAGCATCGCTGGAGGCAATTTGGGTCACCTTCTTTTCATTCCACCGCTGAAGCCAGATGACCTCTGTCTCCGAACTTCTTGTAGAGATACAGATTCCAACAGTCTCGTCACCTGTCCATTTCAGATGTCAATACCATGTCATGTCGCGTCACCTCTTCCTCCACACGATCATCTGAGATACCTCTGAGAGAAGCGAAGAGGTGCAAGTGCTCTTCCGCTGTCAACTCGTTCCACAAGATGTCAAATTGCGGGCACAATCCCTACCGCCATTGATCATCTACAACGATGTAGACGAGACTCACCATGATGGACTGGACGGCCTTGATGTTGTCTACGATCGAATTTCCGAATATCTTTGCGTCTCCACCGGTGGCGTCGTGGAAGCCACATAACATGTGCATGGTAGTTGTCTTACCGGCTCCATTGGGCCCCAGCAGGCATAAGAGTGTGTCCGATTGAACTTGGAGACACAGCTCCTTCACGGCCACCTGATGACGTCATCACTTGGCGCGTTGTAGATGAACTCACATGGGGCGGCGCAGAGGATAGACAGGGAAGGAAGTTTTTCATCTTTTCTGATCCAGAATAAATTTTGACCAGACGATCGATGACCACGGCAGCCTCGCATTCATTGTCGGTGATGGATCTAAAGATAGATCAGCAGCTCGACAACGAGAGGCTGATCACCTCCTCTCCTGCTTTACGTCTTCGTCCATAGCCTCTAGATCGTGATCGCATAAGACCTTGATGAAATCAATTTACAAGAATGAATCCAACTCACTTGATGATCGAATCTCTTTCTATCAGTGGTAGGTCTGGCCTTTCCATTCCAATACGACCGAGTCATGAAATAATGCAGCGGCCGCTTCGTCCCGTACGCATCTGAAATTTCATTGAGTTTCCACTTCGTCATCACAGACTCACTCGGTAATACGTTGTCTAAATATAGAGCGAAGATCAGATACAACAGAGAATCCAAAATGAGCCAGCCGTAAGCTTGATTGAAGGATAGATTCTGAAATAAAGTGTCTCTGTCACTCCATCTCAATCCCAGATCATCTGACTTTGTCGTCACCGCACCCAGATTGCTGAGACCGATCTACAACGTTGTAGATGAGTGAAATATCATCGAAAATCACCTGAAATACGGAAGGAGAGAAGAAGCAGAAGAGGATCTGTAGACCCCTGGGTGCCTGTTGAAAGATGGCTGCACCTCCAAATTGCAAGAACAAGCCTCCGATGAATATTCCGAAACCAACGAGAGTCGAATCAGAAGCTCTCTTCACGAACGTCGACACCAAGAAGGTCAACGTAACCTGCATCCTCTAATTCAGCAGCAGCAAGAAAAAATGGGCGGGAACCCACCATGCTGATACCAAATAGCTCCATGAGTAGGAAATAGAGACCGAAATTGTTCTTGAGGAAAAAGTTGAATTGAAAGATGCAGCCGGAGACGATGAGGACAAAGACACTGATGGTGACGTACACAAATAGATTGACGAACCAGGCGAACCAATAGGCAGAATCGTACAGCCCCATGATCTGCATGATGCTTCTCAACTTGTTCTCCTTTTCACGATGAGAAGGTGATGTGATGTCATCGTCTTCACCTTTTCCGTGACGATCATGGACAGACCGAAGACGATGTTGAACATGATGGCAGCGAAGAACCAAAGAGGACCCTGCTGCGTGATGATGCTGATGATGGTGATCTGCGGATGAGGAAAGTGACAGACCGAATAGTCGATGGTGGCGTTGCCACTCGTGACGTGTTCATCTGAGAGAGTGAGAATCGTCTGAGATATTTTCACACACAGATGGCTCTCTCTACTGCGTATTGGAGGGGCAGGCCAACTTGGATCTGGTGAGGTATCTGATAGTCGTAGACGTAAGCGTCTGATTGATTCAGCTGTAACACGTAGTCGTATGTTCTCTGGGTGACGTTGAAGAAGAAGAGGTAACCTCCTTGGGTGGTGTTCTGATGGTTGTAGATGTAATCATCCATCTCGGTGCTGTTAGCGAAACCTCTTACGGAGTTGATTGGGATGGGAGGGTTGTTGTTCTGTCGGATCTGTCACAGTCAGCACCATGGATGATGGCGTCACATCACCAGATCGACGACTGCTTCCACATCTGCATCACCCGCAGGTGAATAGATGAAATCGTAACAGGAGCCATATACAGATGTGCAAGGAGGTATCGCTGTAGACGTCAGTGAACGGTAGTGAGCCTCAAAAATCACCTCCTGGAGAGAAGGGTGTGGGTGCTGGAACTCTTTGAACCAACTCTGGGTCTAAACGATTCGTATTATTTCCAACTTGCAGTAAGAAGAGCAGAAAGACAAGGAATAGTGGTGCTATGAATTGGACGAAGGTAGCTTTGCGATTACGAATCTGATGATATGATAAGATAGCTGATGGAGATTGTGCGATGACTGAGCTCACCGAGAGAAGATAACCCTTCCACAGGAGTAGTCGAACTTGCTTCGACCACTTCTTCCATCCAGCCATGTGATGTGCACTGGGAACCCCGAGGCTTGTGTATTCTATAAATGGAGATGAACGAACCATGGGGTTAGATCCACGGATACACTAACGGCCTTCTTCATGCTCGAACATCTCGGCTGACGTGTGTGGCACAAATTGAATTTGCCAAGTGGGCGCGACATAAAATATCGTGCGATGTCTCTATTGGATGGCATCAAAGGCGGTCGAGCTGGATTAAAACAGAACCCAGACGGAACGAAAGTCAGGACTGCATCAGGTCAGATCTTTATCGAGAGAGCGGGAAGCATCACCGAGTCGATTCCATCACCTGACAATGGGGAGTTCTTCATAGAGGGAGCACCGGATCCGATACCCGCAGAGATTATACCTTTTCTCTACCTGGGCTCTCAGGATGCAGCTCTCGATCTGGCTGGATTAAAGAGTCGGAAGATCAGAAGGGTATTGAACGTTGCGACGGGGATCCGAAATGCCTTTCCAGAGGTGAGCTCGTTCCTCACAGACACCATTCGAATCTCACCCAGGAAATCGTATATCACACATCTAACATGCTCGATCTCGGCGAGACCGTACTACGAGATCACTTTGACACTTGTTTCGCCTTCATCAAAGAGTCTATCGACAGGCAGGAATCTGTTCTTGTTCACTGGTGAGCTCATCCTGGTTACCTTTTTTTTTTATTATTCACGCCGGCGACAGCAACGCTGGGGTGTCCCGCAGCGCAAGCATCGTAATTGGTTACCTCATGAAGCACAAGGGGATGTCTTATCAAGAGGCACACTCGTTGGTCAAGTCAAAGAGGTGACGTACAACCTGTTATCACGTCCATTCATCTGCGTGCACAGATCTAAAGTTCAGCCAAACGCTGGTTTCATTCAGCAGCTCCGGGAATATGAGGTGTTTATAAAACTGTAGCAGGTTAGCTTTGTGTAGACATCTGTATGATGATGACTTATACTTGGCCAATAAAATCGCTCAGAGTGAGATCATACTATTCTATGAGTGAATATCATGTGGAATGGATGACAATGTGAATCTGGTCATCGTCTAAGCTGCAAGTGAAGAGGGTTTGTGTGAAAGTGCTTCTGAGCGATTTACACCGTCTACAATGATACGGAAACGTGTGACTGGGCATCTCATTCAACCATGGTGAGGAGCAGAAGATGGAGGACAGAGAGATGTTGATATGCTTCCGTAGGCTGATTACGAACCAAGAAGAAGTCCATCCCCTGCGCGCAGTCCTAGAAGGAATGATAGTCCTCCCAGGAGATCTCCTCCTCCCATGGCCAGACAGGAAGGGTATCAAACTCATTAGGTCAATACAAAACTTCCAATTCATCCACTTTACAGTCTCAGCACTCTCTATGTAAGAAATGTTGCTATCTCCGCCACCAACAGTGATCTTGAGAGCGTCTTCTCAAAGTATGGAGCGGTGAGTGCTTCAGATTGGAATCATCCTGATACATTTTTACAGATGGCCAGCTGCAAATTGATGGTCGAGCAGAAGACCGGTGAATCTAGAGGATTTGCCTTCGTCAAGTACAACGACCCTCACGACGCCGCCGATGCCCAGAAAGAGTCTAACGGCTTAGAACTCAATGGAAGACCTCTGGTTGTCGAATTTGTGAGTGACTCATCTCCAACACAGCTCAGCTCTTGGGATGTCATCATTTCACGAACATATCGTCTACGATCTCGCTCATTTTGCGTAGGCCAGAAGAGAGAGAGAAAGATCTCCCACACCCGGCAGATACATGGGAGTTCACAGAGGTAATCATCTCAAACAATCCATCACACACCTCCCGACTCACGATTCCATCAGATGATAGAGGAGGCTACGGAGGCGACAGACGTTACAGCGGAGGTGAAGCCTCCACCCTTCTCTCCATCACCATCATCGACTGACATGAGCAGGCGGCGGCGGTGGAAGAGATTACAGGAGATCACCTTACGACAGAGACTACAGAAGGAGATCGCCACCACCCAGAGATTACGATAGAGGATACGACAGAGACAGAGGATACGACAGAGATAGAGGATACGACAGAGACAGAGGATATGATAGAGGATACGACAGGTGAGAAGATGATGAAGGTGGAGAGTGATGGAGGCAGGTATGATGACAGAAGGAGAGACGATGACCGCAGGAGATCACCTTACTGAGAGGACAATCCGTCTACAACGAACAGTCTCATATTTGGTACCATGGTCTTTTCGCAATAAAATCTCATCTGATCTTTTCATGTCTCATCTGTCTCTCTTCCAACACCTTCTTTCTCGATGATAACAAACAAGACGATTACGACAATTAAATACAAGTGATGTGTATTGACGGAGGACTCTTTGTGAGTGATGTAACGTCCAATATCTTCGGCTGCGCTAGTCGTATTGGATGTGACTCCGCCGTCTTCGGTGTGGGTCATTCTATTCGTTGATGGTGTCCAGTGGCTCCCAAGTCTTCTCCGGTGAGATTCCGAAAGTCGAATCCAGGATGAAAGGAAAGCCTACGTCCGATAGAGGTAGAAAAGGAGTGACCGCATACAGCCCGGTCAGCTTCCTCTTCTGTCTTCTCAAGGCTATGATGGCCGTCTTTGTCTTTGGCTTGACGTTATCGAGGCCGTCGGTGCTGTTCATCAGAGCCATCCTTCCATCACTTCTCGTGAGACGTCTGTATTTCATGGGTGCTAGCGTGGGGAGAACCATTGTGCAGCTCATAATCGATTGTTGCGTGTTTGTGTGAAAGTGAATTGAGCTGCTCCCTGAGTGAGTGACAGGTACAATCATCCAATACATCAGTTTTCCTGCGTTTTTCTGAGTAAGGTGAGAGGGTGAATAGCGAATGAATTTCCTAGTATCAAGGTCCAACCTTTGGACGTCGTCTCATAGTCTGAATGTTTGGGGTGTCCTCCATCTAGTGGAGCTTCTGCCCTTGGGCTGTTCACATAATCGTTCTAGCAGTCACTCTGTGAATCCGAATTTTATGCGAAAAAAAATGAAATACATCGAATTCCATTGAGAGTGTGTAGTTGGACACCATCCGCCCGATATTGGTGGTGGATGAGCTTCGGGCTGATCGTTTCGTGAACTCTTTCATCGCCCGCTGAGAACAAATTGGTGCAACTCAATCTCGTGGTGTGTATGGTAAGACGGTATCCACTTCTACAAAAAATGACCAACGTCTATTCACCGTTCAGACGAGCATCCGACATGCCGTCAGCGGGAAAATACAGACGAGCCTGACAGACCCGCTGCCGGAAACGTTCACTCTGACGAATTCGGGTGTTACCATTCTTATCCTTCACAAACCAGCAGGAACAGGAGCAAGATCAGCCATGAGCTCGAAATATGGTGCAGTGTTCGCCTCAGGAATGGCCCTCTTTTCCGATGGTTATGTGAATGTGATTAGAGACACCGCATGAATCGTGTGGAAGTTAATGAACTCAGGCTATCGTCGGAACGTGTATCATGCTGATCAAGAGGCAATATGGACCTGACGTCTTGAACAAGTCCATGGCATCCGCTCTTGGTGCCGTTGCTTTCATTGGAACCATCATAGGTCAACTGACTTTCGGCTGGATCTCGGATAAGAGTGAATCTCAACTTGTTCACTCTCCCTCATTGATCATCTATAGTGGGTCGCAAGTTTGGAATGCTGTCCGCCACGGCCATCATCATTGCCTTCTCGGTCTTGTGTGCTCTTCCTTACGGTTTGAGTGCACAACACCTCTTGATCGCTCTCATTGTCTTCCGTTTCTTCCTCGGCGTTGGAATCGGTGCAGAATACCCCGCAGGAAGTGTCGCTGCCAGTGAGTTCATCTCATCAACACGTTCCTTTTTTAACACGAACAGGTGAGAATTCAGAGGGAGAAGGCATCAACAAGAAGAAGCAACATCTCCTCTTCGCTTTAGCCACCAACAACATGATCGACTTGGGCTTCGTGGTCGCTTCTCTCATGCCCCTGATCCTCTACGTCATCTTCGGTGACAGCAAGATCGAATACGTCTGGCGTCTCAGTTTCGGCTTCGGTGCCCTCCCCCCTCTCATCCTCTTATTCTTCCGTCGAAAGATGAAGGAGCCAGAGAGGTTCCAGAAAGACTCTATGCAGAAGGCACCCATTCCTTACCTCCTCATCTTCAAGAGATACTGGATGCCACTCTGCGGAATCTCCATCACATGGTTCATCTACGACTTCATCTCTTATCCGTTCGCCCTCTACACCTCCACCATCATCGATGGTCTGGTGGCCGATCAGTCATTGACTCAGAACTTGGGTTGGTCCACCTTCATCATGTGTTTCTACCTCCCTGGCGCCACCATCGGAGCCTTCACGGTGGATTATCTCGGCCCCAGGAAACAGATGATCATCGGACTCCTCTTACAAGCCCTCTTCGGTTTCCTCATGGCCTTCCACTACGAGCTCTTAAAGGGTCACGTGGCCGGTTTCGCGGTAAGACTGTCACCTCATCACGAAAAAAAAGAAAATAAATATCCGTCCATTTTAAAGTGGCTCATGAGACAAACAGATCATCTACGGACTCTTCTTGACTTTCGGTGAATTCGGCACGGGAGACAACATCGGGCTATTGGCTTCGAAAACCGGCCCCTCCGCCGTTCGAGGACAATTCTACGGTGAGTCACTTCCTCTCATCTCCTCTCACTCATCATCTTCAGCCGTCTGTGCCGCCGTCGGTAAAGTTGGAGCCTTCGTTGGAACCTTCGTCTTCCCTTACATCCAATCCGCCGTGGGTGGAGAGAATTCGACTCTGGGTCAGACCGTTCCGTTTCACATCGGTTCTGCCTTGGCCATTATCTCTGCCATCGTTCTCTTCTTCTTGACGAAAGAACTGCCAGCAGATTGCATGGCCGTGGAAGATGCCAATTTCAAAAAGTATTTAGAGGAGAACGGTTACGACGTGCGACAGATGGGAGCGCAGGACTCTGAATTGGAGGAGAGTCTGTTGGGAGGAGACCAAGAAGAGAGGAAGAGGATGTCTCATCTCGAAGTATCGATGAATTCTTGATAAATGTATTTGTATCAGAGCGTTGTGTCGACCTCATGTTAAGCACCACTGAAGACATGCAAATGTTGTGATATGTGATTGATTATTAAATTAAAATTGGAACTGCACGCGTTTTTGGTACAATTGTAACCTTAATACGTTCTCTAACTTTATTTTTCATCTTCACTTTACAGTGGGGTGACGTAAGCAGCGGTGATACCTTCGAGAGATGAGAAACATAAGTATGACAATGACATACCTCCATCAACCAGGAAAGTAGAGCCAGTGACAAAGGAAGACTAGACACAGTCAGGAACACATGAGAGACGTGTAACGAAAGAAGAGAGAGATGAAGAGAGACCTCATCTGATGCGAGGAAGAGGACACCGTTGGCGATCTCAGCAGCTTCTCCAAATCTTCCGAGAGGAACGTGAACCAATCTGCGGTTCTTCTTCTCGTCCGTGTTCAGGTACTTCATCTGCTCTTCTTCAGCCGCCACCAACGATGATGATGATGATGCATGGTGATGATGGATGGTGTGTCATCACGATGTGGATGATCTCACCAGCAGTTCAGTGCGGAGGGGGCCGGGGCAGAGAGCGTTGACACGGATACCCTCTCTGGCGTGAATGACGGCGAGCTCTCTGGTCATGGCTGTGCCGGTCAACTTGAACGTCTACGGACTTCATTTCACTCACACAAGACGGCTCCCTTGCTGGCAGTGTAGGCAACTGTAGGTGGAGATCAATTGATGGGTTCGAAGATGAGATGATCGGGTGAGATGATGATGATCATCATCGTGGGTGATGGAAGACGTACTCTGAGGAGTGGCTGCTCCCAAAATGGCGACGAAACTGGCCGTGTTGATGATGCTACCACCTCCGGCTCTCCTATTAAACCTTGAGCCCTGTACACAGGAGAGACACGTCGTTGGATCTCACTTGAGAGCGGGGACGGCGTACTTGCAACCAGCGAAGACACCCTTCACGTTGATGTTCATGGTCAGATCGAAGACCTGATCGCATCAGATCGAATGACATCGTCTCGTCCATCACCTCCTCGGATGTCTTGACGGCATCATCGTCATCGGCGTGAGAGATACCGGCATTGTTGAAGACGATGTTGACTGTGCGATTGAGCGACACATCAGAAGGATGGACTCACGCTTTCCGTATTCCTTCTCGGCCACAGCGACCATGTTCTCACTGTCCTTCATCTTGGACACATCGGCGTGGACGTAGATGGCGGGAGCACCCATATCCTTGATGGCCTGTGTGACCTGTGGGGCAATCAGAGACAGATTCGAGACGATTGAAACCGTACCTCGTTTCCTCTCTTATCATCGACATCGACGAGAACCAAAGAGGCACCTGTTCGCATGATTCACTTCGGTCTCGCATCGTATTCGATACCTTCGCGGGCAAAGAGAAGACTGGTCTCCTTTCCAATGCCAGAGGAAGCTCCGGTAATGAGAGCCACCTGATACGTTCAGGAGGAT
This sequence comes from Planoprotostelium fungivorum, assembly GCA_003024175.1. NCBI lineage: Eukaryota > Evosea > Variosea > Cavosteliida > Cavosteliaceae > Planoprotostelium > Planoprotostelium fungivorum. Next base: position 37,057 of record MDYQ01000137.1, read on the forward strand.
CGAGATGTGCAAATTAGACCTTTCCAGCGAGTCTACCGTCCTTCTTCACTTGCGAGGCAAAACCACGGAATGAGATGACGGGACGAAGGCTGTTGACCTTACGAAAAGACGATGCTTGTCTGAGGAGAGAAGGGGCGAACATCTTGATATGAGATAATGATGATTAGGAAACTGCAGATTCCACCAAACAACAAGCCGTCGACCGACAATTTGCATTTTTCAATGTTTTCCCAGCCACGCCGTTTGACTCTTCTCCTGGACCTTCAGGATCGATGCAGTACTGTCTATAGTTGTTTCTCCCCACCATTCGTGTCACTGACGCGGTTGCAAACGATTGTCTGCTGTGTTCATGCAATAAACAGATTGGCCTTCATCATAAATTTCAATAGTCCAAAAGCCAATTATACAGTCAGGGAAGCCAGATTCTTGTTTGTGAGCGGATTTATCTTCAGCTCCTCTCAGCGAGAGAATTCTGCTGTCGTCCGTCAGTTGTATGTCTCACCGAAAGAATGTTCTCCAACAGATCCGATCGACATGGCCCTCCCCTGGCTGCTCTGTACCATTCTCTGTTTCGGCGTTGTGGAGGCTGGACGGAATTCTAACAACACCTTCCAAGATGTGTCATGGAATGGTAATCGATCCTCATCCTCTCCAGCCTCACCTTCACAGACACTCTAAGCAGTACGATTAGTAAACCAGGAGAATGGTATCTGCTCAATGTCTCTGGAGTCCCTAATCCATTACAAATACCCAACGGTTGCCACTGGATATTCACTTCCAATACACCTGGAGGGGGTAATACCTCTCAAGTCTTCCAAAATCAGTTGATCTCCGGCGGAGGTAGTCTCACCATCTCGAGTGGGTCTCTTCCATCACCCCTGAGATCTGACGCCTTGTAGATGTCGCCTTCTCTGGAACAGGAAGTTCCTTAAATATCACCAATCTAACCTCAGTCACCATCTCATCTTGTTCCATTCGCAATCAATTCATCTACTCTGACTCGGTTGGGAGTTTCAATATAGAAGATGTATTCTTCGCTGATTACACACTGGACACTCTCGAAGGTGGAGATGCAACAGTCACAATGAAATCATCTGATTGATTGCAGGTCACGCAGTCTTCTGGGCACAAAACGTCACTACCATCAACATGCACAACGTCACTGTCACGAACGCCTCTGCATCTATGATCCAACCGGGGACGTACACAAAATCTCCCTTCTTCATCCGAGGCGCCAGCCGATTGTCCATCGATGGCATGAACGCTTACGGATGTACGCTGGGTTACAACGACGCAGTCATCGAGACGCAACCGACTCACAATCGCATCATGAACATCGACATCAGCAACTCGACCTTCCACGATTTCTCTTGTGAGTCACTCGCTTCTCTCTCTCTCACCTCTCGCAGCTTACAACGGGGCCTTTTACTTCTCTCAGCCACAAGGTGACGGAGTCTACGGCAATATTACCGTTGCAAACAATCGATTCTACAACCTGCAAGGTAGAACTTTTCTCTGGTACGATTACATGAGCAACGGCGAGAACTTGATCATCACCAACTGCACCTTCGGTAATCTCACTTGGCCGCTCGCTCCTCTACAACTGTGGCTGGACAAAGAAAATACCCAACCTTATCTGTGGATATCTGGCAATCTGACGCAGCTCATCATCGAAGACATCATCATGGACGGTCCCCTCCTCAACGCGTCTCATCCCAATTCTTTCCTCTCTATGGACATCAACGGAAACCAACCCGTGATTCCTCACGTCCAACAGCTGAAACTATCCAACTTGCAATTTCTCAACGCTTCCCTCATGCCACTCTTCATCAACATCACCATCGATGACGTGGTCGTCTCATCGTGCACCTTCCGTCAGTTGACGAACAACATCTTATCCATCAGAAGTGACAGAGCCGTCGGCAGCCTATTCATCTACAACTCCACCTTTTTCGATTTACGACCGAATTCTACATCACTCTTCACATTGAGCGTGAATAACCTCACCGTATCGTATAGCGAATTCACGAGCGTGAGATGCACCAGTGAGTTGAGAGATGTTATTCATCTGAATGGATGGTAGATCTATTCGAGGTGAAGGCTGATGGTGTGGCTCTGATCAACACGATGTTCGTGGACAACAACGCATCGGTCATCTCATTCGGAAAGCTTCAGGTGGATGTGATGAACGTTGTACATCGATTCGTACTGATGTGAGACAGGAATCAGGACATCTGAAGATAACTCGCTGTCAATTCATTCGTCACTCCACGGTGAGAGCACCTCTCTTGTATGTCATGGCCTCGGCTCTTGTATCCAACTCCACCTTCTCCTCCAACAACGGATCCATCATCATTTGGACGTCAGGAACATTGAATATGAATCGATGTGACTTGTCTACTGATCCATCTGTGAAGGTAAGTCAGTATTGTTTCATATGAATGAAACGTTGTAGATAACGAGTCGGGACAACGTGACGATCTCGAATACGAATTTTCCAACCGTCTGGTCCTTCTCTTCAAATGGTTCACAATCTTCATCTCAGATGCAACTGATTTCTAATGATTTCAATCATTCGCCGCTAGACAACAACACCATCGATTGTGACGATTGTCGGACCTGGATCATCGTGGCAAATCAGAACACGAGAATCAAGAGCGACCTCTTTCCATCCACTACGGAATTCATACAATTGGTAGGCAACACGGGAGATGATGCGATGGATCCAATCCTTCCTTCGTCTGCACCTCTAATTGAGGTGGGAGAGATGTTAGAGTGAAACTGAGTAGGACACAGCGATTAGATGTGTCGGGAAATAACTTTTCGTTTGATATCAAGTTGTTGTACACCTATTTTAAGCTGGCCGATTTGACCATGCAGAATTCGAACCTCTCTTCCATCGATTTCTTATCTGGCCTCAGCGAAAATCAACCTCTGCTGAAATTGGATCTCAGCAACAACGGAGTGAGTTGGATATTGATCTTGATGGACATGTGCACATCATTGTGATTGACACAATGACAGATGAGTGGAAATCTATCCTTATTGAAGCGATTTCCTTTACAATCGTTCAACCTCTCCGGAAACAATTTCTCTTCCTCCAGTGAAGACTTTCTACCCAATTTCAAGAATTCCATCGTATGTGATCTATTCGATGCATTCAGCGAGTGAGATACTGAATCCTCTCGTTTGATTAAAACAAAACGATCAGGTGTCCTTCGCCACAGTGGGCAGATCGTTGTAGAGGGACTTGTCACTTGAAACAATTCATCACCACCCTGGTGATCCATCCACCTGTCACTTCCATCCATCAAGCTGAATCACACAGTTGAACGAGAAAGTTCAGATGTGGAATCAGTTGTTCGACAGCATCTCCCTCTACCTCAATCGAACCAATTCTTCTTCCCTGCAGCTGTCGACACCCTCGGGAGAAATCAGTGGAATGACTTTGGAGAAAAGTGTCGACATCCATCTGCCCAACACGAACGTCTCTTCTCAGATCCATGATGACGTCATTCGAGACCTTCAGACTCTGAGAATTCAGCGAAATCTACCACCTGTCAATCTGGTCATCATGATGAGGCTGAGAGACACACCACTACCCACTGCTGATGGTGCATCATCAGACGTGTACGGTCTTTCTCTATTAGATAGCACCGGTGGATTGGTGGAGGTGAATTTCGATGAAATTTCCTCGATATCTCTTCTGACGTTTGACAGGTGATGGGCACGAGGGAGAAGGGAATCAATATCAGTATGTCGATCAGTGGACAGCGTAACGATAGCATCGTGTGTAGATATTGGAACGAGAGTCTGAACAGCTGGGAGAAGAATGGATGTGAAGTAGCTCATCAGATTGAAGGCGTCGTCGTCTGCAGTTGCAATCACTTGACCAATTTCACTCTCACCAATTCTCCTCCCTCTCCTCTTCAAGTGAGATCGTGGAGTGACGTCATCGTTCATTGATGTGACGTCATAGGGAGGTAAAAACATCACACCAATATTGATCGGAAGCATCGTGGGTGGTGTTGCACTTCTATTCATCATCATGGCCATCTTCTATGTCTTATTCGTTCGACATCAGGTGATGATTTACGAGGTAACAAAGGAAAACTGAAGAAAAAATCAGAGAAAAAAGATGTCTTCTCTCCAAGCCGAGCTGAAGACCTCCCTCACCTACGAAGCATCCAAGGTGAACAATTCGACCGTCTACAACGATTCACTCCGTATGAACAGATCACCACCATCGAGATCGTCAAGGATTCGAGGAACATCGTGGTGAGGAGAGGCCTCTACAACGAGACCATCTCCATCGCATTGAAGACCTCGAAAGACAGAATCGCGAGGAAACAGATCGCCGACGAGGCCAGACTGCTCCAGGTGAGATGAAGATAGAGTGTGAAACGTGACCTCCATAGAAAATCCGACACCCTCACATCATCCAATGTCTCTTCCTATACGAAGACGGTGACATGGGAGAGTGCATGATGATGCCGTGGTGCGATGACATGGACTTGAAAAAGAAATTGAAGAAGAAACTGCTGAAGAATCAAGATAAGATGAACATGTGGGTCACATTCATCACTCGTTCGATATCGATTGAAAGACGTACAGAGCGTGTCAGATGGCCCAAGCCCTGAGTTATCTTCAATCAGAAGGCATCGTGCATTGTAACATCTGCGCGGAGAATGTAAGATCAGATTCTCTTCTTCGTACATTACACAATCTCCATAGTATGACAAGGGATAGGTATTGTTATCAGGAAACGAGGCGAGATTGGCTGGATTCAGTTCCTTCAGTAATTTCAGTTACATTGATCGAGAGAAATCCTTTTCCATCCGTCACAGTGTGAGTCTATCGATAAAAAGACATACGAAGGAATTGATTTGCGTCAGGCTCCAGAAGTATTGAACGAGAGACGATTCATGCTTCCTGCTGATGTGTGGTCATTCGGTGTTCTGTTATGGTGGGTGTCATCCACATGATAATTTGATTCATGGAAATAGGGAGATCTTCACAGATGCATCGATCCCATTATACGATGGCCTGTCTGATCAAGAGGTAAAGATACCACCACCGATCGATTCTGATGCACACTCAGATCCCTTCTTTCTTATCTGAAGGTGGCAGACTCCCTCCAGTGAGCAAACCAGCCGTCTATGATCTCATGACCCGATGGTGAGGACGTCCATCACAAATCGAGACGACATCATCTGACGATGATCAGCTGGAACGAAGACATGAACGCCAGACCGGATGCCGTCTCCATGTCAGAGACTCTCAGATTCAATACGATAGGAATGCCAATGAGAGACAGTAACGATCGAGACGAGGGAGGATACCAATGAGAAGAGAAATAAATCCTCGTGGATATCCTTTTATTTTTGCGTGCGAGGATTCAACCCAAGAAGATCCTCCTGGAGAACAAGAGAGCTCTCTCCCAGAAAGAAGAGTGACCCTGCGTGCTGTCGATGTACCATCTGTAGAGCTCTTTCCATGCATCTGTTCCTCCATTCATCATCAGATCACCGTGCGAAGGGATGACTCTCTCAAAGTTCCATTCTACATCTCAAGTCAGAATGGAAGAGAGATGGTCTCATTCACTGGATATGTGAATGGCATCTTCTCTCATCGTTTTGACTTGAAAGCCCGCGGCATACCAGATCATGATCTTGTGCCAGATATTATACGGGTTCGCCTTTTGATTGAAAGTTCGTGTGATGGGACCTCTCTCTGTGCTCTCTCCGGTGCGAGAGTATTGCTGTTCTTTCGTTACAGACGTCGTCAAGTCATCACGGATCTACCTCATCGCAGGGCATGTTCATCATCAAGTCAGATTGGATGAGAGTGCGGCTGGGCTTGTGATACCACGCAGTTGGATACGTGATGAAGCCTCTCAACACTCCTGAGATCGATGTCAGAGTGTCATCATTGCATCATCTTCACTGGTTTCGAGACTGTCCAAACCTTCGAGAAATCGTTCTGGAGGATCTAAATTGTCTGCGTGTTGAAAGGCTGATGTGAACTTGATTCCTTTTCGATTCAACTTTTCCATCAGACCAGGTGGACAGATCAAGGTGGCCTTTGGATACTCTGTCACGTAATCTCCTACGCTCCTGTGAAATCGTCGGTGCATGTCTTTATTGTTCGATGACTCACATGTAGTGTCCCAGATCGGCATGAATGTATTTCACATTACCGATGGATCTCAACTTCTCAGCGATGGAAGGGACAAGAGGAATGGGGTACAATAATAAGATGTCCTTATCTTCGTTGAGAACGACAGCAGTCATGCGGATGCCGACCTGGATGATATCAACATTACGGTGTATCATGAAAGGCGTGACGGTTTACTTTACAAAAATGCCTCCATCCAAAGGGAGCGAACCGATTGAAAGGTTGTGCAAAGACATGCAGCTGGAGGATATTCAATCAACACAAACTCATGTTTGCACCTGTGGATCGATCTGTCTGATGACCGTCTGTTGATCTAACGAAATAGGGTTGCTCATGTCGTACGTGTGTATTATTCTTGCGTGTGTGCATCATTGCGTCAGGGCACGTGAGGGCTCAATCGTTTGATCCGTACGTAACTCCATACTCGATGTCCAATCTGAACGATGGATGAAGAGGCAGACTTCTGCAACGACACCAATGTTGGGGACTTGTACGATGTGTTCCTTCTCTTCTCCCATTTTGGATAGAATCTTCCTCATTCCTGAATTCGATTTCATCGTCCCGATCTCCACGTTGTCCATGCCAATGTCGAATGCAATCTGTGTCGTAACCATCGTGGCGTGAAGACCGAGACCTCTTCTCCAATGAGTGTGGTGGATCACCAATCCGACAACGGCAGTCTTCGTCTCTGCATTGGAGAGGTAGATGTTGGTGAAGCCCACCAGTTGACCTTCCAGATAGATGACGAACTCGAATGCTTTGGACGGCCAGGCGGTGTTACGAGTGAGGTAGAGGCCACGGACTTCCTGTCTCTCTTCTTTGGTGTCCTTCCTCGTCTGATGTTCATTGTTCGATGGATCATAGAGAATGTTCATCACATCGTCCAAATGATCCGACTGCATGTGATTTCGGGGCGTGTGACATCGTACAACACTAGAGGATAGGTAAAGTTATCCGTGTTGTCGGTCAAGTGAGCGAAGAATGTATCGCTGCCATGTGTGGTATTTGATGTTGCCCCTTCCTTCTCAAAGCAGAAAATCGCCGAACATTCTCATCTCGCGAATTCTTGATCCACCTCCGTGTCAGCGAATTTCAACAACAACATGATGATGCAAATGTCTCGTCTCTCCTCTATGAGGACGATTCAGAGTCTTCGTATCGCAAAAGCCCTTCCTACGATCTCGACTCACCTTACACCCTCTTCCATTTTGCTCAGAGGGACTAGGGTCCACCCTTTGGCACCCACCATGAAGCCAATCGCACCTACTTGTCGTCAGTTCCATTCAACGAGACCTTTTCGCCAATCCATCTCAACTCCTCAGACAATTCCGAGTGGAGATACTCTCGGTAGCCACGTGAGTAACCTCTTCAACGATCGTCTCGCTTCTTCTTACATCGGATGATTCGAAACAGTTGATCCCAATGGTCAATCGTCTCCAAGAAGTGTGTTCATTGGTCGGTGAACAAGTCATCGATCTCCCCCAGATCGTTGTCATAGGAGGTGATTTCCATTCTTTCACATACAAATCGCTTCTGTATGATGTTCAACGATCAAATAGGACAATCTTCTGGAAAGAGTTCCGTATTAGAGAATCTAGTGGGAAGAGATTTTTTACCTCGCGGTAACGAGTTAGTTACGAGGAGACCTCTCATCCTGCAGCTGAATCGCATCGCTGACAGCAGTGAGTCTACCATTTTTTACTCAATAGCACCTAACGAGAACACAGACGAGTGGGGAGAATTCCTCCACAAACCAGGAGAGAAGTTCACCTTCGATGGTAATCATCATCACTGATTCCTCCGTGATTCATTCTGTTTAGGCATCAGAGAGGAAATACACAGAGAGACAGAACGAACGACTGGAAAAAACAAGGGAATATCTACCGAGCCCATTTTATTGAGAATTTATTCACCCAACGTCCTCCCACTCACCCTGGTCGACACTCCGGGTATGACGCGAGTGCCCGTAGGTGAGATCCATCTACAAATGTGTAGACGCTCGATTTACCCCGGGAGGTGATCAACCACCGGACATCGAGCAGAGACTGAGAGACATGATCATGCAGTTCATCTCGAAGCCGAATTCGATCATTTTGGCCGTGCAGTCTGCCACACAAGACTTGGCCACCAGCGATGCTCTCAAATTAGCCAGAGAAGTCGACCCAGAAGGACACAGGACCATAGGCGTCCTGACCAAGATCGGTATAGTTCCATCTACAACTCTCCGAATGAAATTTTGAATCCATGCAGACATCATGGACAGAGGAACGAACGCGATGGACACGCTGATGGGCAAGAGCATTCCTCTACGCCTCGGTTTCGTTGGAACCATCAGCCGTTCTCAGCACGACATCAACGTGGGAAAGAGCATTCGAAGCTCTCTCGATGACGAGCAGAAATTTTTCCGCGAACATTCCGTCTACAACTCCCTCCAGGACCTATGCGGTACCGCGAATCTGGCGGCCAAGTGTAATCGGGTGAAATTTCGCGGGAAATTCGAGTCGCTGACGGGGGAAGATATTGGCGGGACACATCTACAAGGCCCTCCCTTCACTCAAGCAACAAGTGAGATCGAAGATCAAGGACAAGCAGGAGGAGTTACAATCGTACGGAACGGGTACAATTCTAGAGAAGGGAAACCAAGGTTGGATGTTGTTACACCTTCTCGGAAAATTCTCTGAAGAGTTCAAATCGGCCATCGATGGTATCCCCGAAGAGATCAACACGACCCAATTGTGAGTCGATTTCGAAACATTTATTTCATTTTATTTCGGTCGTATTCATTTTGGCTAGGAACGGAGGAGCTAGGATCCGATACATATTTTATGATGCGTTCTACAAACACATGCAGAGTGTCAACCCTGAAGAAGGTTTATCTACCAATGACATACGCACCGCCATACGTAACGCCGCGGTAAGTCTCACCTTCATCTGATGAGATGCACACGCAGTCGTATTGAATTGAAACAGGGAGCACGTAACTCTTTATTCGTACCCGATAAAGCATTCGAGATGCTGATCAAGAGACAAATCGAAAATTTGAGAGAACCATGTCTGAGGGCTGCCGATATGGTCTTTGACGAGTTGATGAGAATCTTGGCTCAGATGGATGCCAGCGAACTCAGGAGGTGATCTGAATCAAATTGTCGATGTGAAGAACACATCAACGATGTGGTCGGACGAGATGACTCATCGACGATAGATTCTCAGTGTTGAGACACAGAGTGGTCGATGTGGCCAACACTACGTTGAGGAGCTGCCTGAAGCCGACGAACAAGATGATCAAGAATCTCGTTCTCATGGAGCTGGCTCACATCAACACGTCACATCCAGAATTTCTGGGAGGAAACATGATCAAGCAATCCATCGCCGATCAAGTCCAAGAGGTGTTTTATTCTCACTATTCTCATGTCAGCTCGACATGTCTTCTCTTTCTTCTTCCTCTCCTGTTCTCATTCTCATCGAATAGTGTTGATGATGAATCAGGTCGTGATTGTGGAAGAGCCCAGACACAAAGTCAGGACCCAAGACTACAATCAACCGAAACAACAGAAGAGTGGATTCTTCTCTTCTCTCTTCGGTGGTTCCGAAGAAGAGAAACCTTCTCCGAAGATGAACAAGAACAACAGCCTCTCCAGTGGTAGATACGCTCAGTCCCCCTTCAACACAAACGACGTGAGGAATCGACGAGATTTCGATTCGAACTGTACGCGTGATGACCTATTCAGATGCCCAACGTGATCACAGTGGATAATGCATTGAGCGAGACCGACAAGATTCAGATCAAATTGATCAGTGAGTTGAGACAGAAGAGTAGAATTGATCGATTTCACAGAACAACTGTTGGGCTCTTATTTCAAGATCGTGCAGAAGTCATTGCAAGAGAACGTGACCAAGGCCATCATGTTGTTCTTGGTCGAAGCGGCAAAGGAGAACCTTCACAAGGTGATGGAGAAGAGAGGAAGAGACTGACAGGAACAGGATCTCATGAGTGAACTGTACAAGGAAGAACTGTTCAACGAGCTGTTGCACGAAGATTCTAGAGTCGTTCAGAGAAGACAACAGTGTGCGGAACAATTGGAGGCTCTGAAACAAGCGAAGAAGATCATTCAGATGGTGTTGATTACATTTTGAAATGTGGATTGATCTCTTTTCAGGCTGAAATCCAGAGTTTGTCTTCGAAATAAATTGAACGAACACGAGAATTTCATTATCAGAGGAATACGATCGACGCGATCATGACTCAATTCTAGATGATGACTGATCAAGTTGATTGAGACAGTGATCAAAAATCTTGAGGAGGAGTTTCTGCTCCCTCTCCCAGAGCTCTCTGGAAAGTGATTGTATCGATCCACTGGTTCAACTTCCACCCGACTGCTTTAGTGTGAGACACCTGGGTTGTATTCATGAGAGACGAGCGTGCAGACAAATCAATCACCTGCACAAATACAAGTGATCTATGTAACGCAATGGAGGCAGGGTTGTCCGTGATCGTACCTGCGAAAACCTATTCGCTGACATCAGTTATAAACTACGTACTTGTCTCCGCTTTCCTCTCTCTAACCGCTGCAGCAATTCGACCATCAATTTCTTCCCTGCATCACCTCCGTCAGGCTATTCGTGATGTTGTCGGTCACCAACTCCCAGTCCCTTCTTTTTGTGGTCCAGATACACTGAGCTTTCACAGCTGAATCGATATCCTCTACGTGGTCTGTAGGCTGTGGCATAACTGTAGTCAACTACCTAGTGGGCTGTGACGACAATCAAAATGATGACGAGGTACCTCTCCATCAGCGCACGCAACGATGTATGGGTATCCGCCCTCCGTAGTGGTTTGGATGCGCTTCTTCATATCATCCACCGTTGGGACTTCTTCCTCATGGCGTCTAAGAAGGCAGCACTCAATTGGTAACTCCAGTAGACTTTAGAGGGCTATGAAGATGTAACAATTGCAACGACTTCACCCTCGTCGTCCATACCCAAGGAAGGTCCACAATGCCTCCCGAATCCACTCTCTCGTCATTCTCCACTGAAGCATCAGTTGAGATTTGAGAGGGCTGCCCTCTCGCGCAGAGCCAAATGAGATGTGACCACATCTTAAAATTAAATCATTTATTTTTAGACCCCGATGTGAGCGCTTGATGTGCAGTGAAAGTGCCGTTGATCGAGACCACTAAGTCGTTTTGTATGTGTTGTGTCAGGTTGTCAGCCCGAGATGAGACCGTCAGCTGTGGATGAAAAAGTTGAATATTAGTGGAGGTGATGATTATGACCGTCACGAGGCACTATAAGAGATGGAATTAAAAGAGCAGCCATTGGCTGAGCAATGCGTCCTTCTGTTGGCTTTGTAGCGCCGGTTCGACTACCCAAACTAAATGCATCGGAACTCATGCCCAGAAAGAAATATTTTTATTCCACAATATTGAATTCTTCGTCCTCGATTTCAACGAGCTGAGGAGAGCGGCTAGAATTTCACTGCTGATTACTGCTAGCGGCTGTATGGCCCCTGCGGGGGGGGGGGGAATCTTAGGGAGGGTACCAGGTCATTGATGATACTTTGCCCAGGTGTAGAATCACCTGGGCTACACGGTGATGTATTCCATTTTTTCGTCCGGACGTTCGTAACAGAGAAAAGTGCCAATGTACGCTATTTTTTTAGTGTACGCGACAGTAATCCACACTTTGCTCATATTGGGCAACGTTTTTGTGACCCAAGTGACATACCATGTCTCCATAGTTGGCATCACCAATGGTGATCATCAATTTCAAATGATTGATCATGTGTTGATTGGAGAGTTGACGTTCTACACTGCTGCCCTCTACCTTGTTTATTTTTCTTTTCACACTCTGTACATCCAAGATCCCACATCAAAACTCATCATCATTCAACTTTGAATCGAAAGACTCGTCGTCGGCAAGGAGATATTCTCTGGTGGACTCATCGTTCTTCTTCACCACGAAGCAAGCCACCCCAAACACGAGTCCAGCGCCCATCAGCATGCACGGAGCTAAGATCAATCCTTTGAATAGACCTTCGAACGTATCAGTGGATGGTCAACAGGAAATATCTTCACTGGAGTGATCTGAGATGGACCCTACGATGATCGGAGAGGCACCATCACCGAGCAGGTGCATGATGAGAATGCACAGACTGAAAGATCTCGCCCTGATGTTCGCTTCGACACAATTGGCTTGGATGGCCGATATGGGACCTGTTACCACTGTCAGTCGAAATCGATTGGAAACGAATACCCAAATAAAACCAGGCGAAGATCTGTCCGATGAATACCAAGGCGATGACCACAGCGGGGCTATCGATCGATCAACGAGACGATATGTGAAGGATGAACCAGATGTGAAGGATGGACAGATGTGAAGGATGAACCAGATGGATATTCGATTCCTCACTGTGCACGGACGAAGAGCATGAGGAGAAGGATGAATACACCGCAGAGGAAGAGAGATACGGAGCTGACGGCGAAATAAGCGTTATCCATCTTCTCTTTCAATCGATCTCCGATCATGCTGCCCGTCAACGTTCCACCGACACCTCCCACTACGACAGATGCACCCTATCTACGCCTCAACATCTGAATCGATCGTGTTTTGGATCACTCACCACAATCATCGCGGACGTCTCCATGTCTAAATCGGTGTTGTATCGATAGATGTAAGTGGGCAGCCAGTCTGTCAATGCTCCAACAGCCCAAGTGTGAAGCGTCAGACCGCCCAGACAGAAGAGATATTCCTTATTACGGCTCAATCTCTTCACGACCTGTTGACGAGGTTTTAATTTCTATTGTGGGCATTCGATCACCTCTAACCAAGGCACGCTGTCGTTCTCTAACGTCTCGAATGTGCCGACACCGGGGTCTCTTATTCTGTGGATCAACAGGGCGACGAATACTCCAGGAATTCCTTCATTATTATTCAGATGATTGATCACGTATTTTATCGTATGCTTCGACGATTTACTTTTCATTTCTATTCATCTTGATTGGATGGGGCAGATGATCATGTGATGCGTGTGATGTGATGGATGAGAAACGGAGATGAAATAGAAAAGTGTAGCCCACCGCAGAATAAGAAGGCGGCTCTCCACGATATCTGTTGTCCCAATATTCCCCCCAAAGTGAATCCTATGGCACCACCGACGGGGGCAGCTGATGCAGATGAGAGACACGTAACGCAGGACGTTCCACCACACCGATGCTCATGATAGTCATCACTCGATTTCTCATGTCTGGTGGGTACAGATCGGCCAGAAGAGCTGTCGATCATGTGTGAGATCAAGAAAATCGAGAGGAACTCACCTGGTGCTATCGTGGCGTAAGCTGCCTCTCCCACACCGACGAGAGTTCTGAAGGACAGGAAGGTCCAAAAATCGATGGCGAAGAAAGTTAGTCCAGTGGCCAGCGACCAGAGTATGACACCTGAAGATGATGAGTGGACGATAGAGACGGAGCGGAATCACCGGACATGAGGAGGTACCGTCGAGAGAAACCACGATCAGATAGCATGGCGAAGATGGGACTGGTGAACATGTATACGACGATGAAGGCAGTCATCGGTGCACTGCTCTCTGCATCGCTCAACTGAAGATCTTTCTGCGTTTCGGTCCATATCATTCCATCCGCTTGTACGATATCGAACGACGCACCTTGTATAAATCTTTCGTTGAACTTGGGATGAATCTATCAGCGTAGTTGATGAGATTGATGAGAGTCAAGACGCAGAGAGCGTATACCGCCCCCTTCTGTGGACCTTTGTGATAGAGCTCCTCAAACTCCATCGAGGAGGGGACTCGAAACATGGTGAGTCAACTTCCGTGTGTGCGATGCCGTTGCGATTCTGATGTCTCATCCGATTGAGAACTGATTCAAAAGTCAATCCAGTTCATGATACACGAGGTGTCACATGCTAAAACCAACGATACTCTACCACCCCAATGTGGTTTCCGTACTTGCGTGCATTCTATGGATTAGCGCGAGTAAACAGAGTACCCTTATGATCTCTTCTCATCTTGAACAGGTGTCTCTATGATCATCTCGAACAAAGCTCTGTTTGATACTTTTCGATTCGATTTTGCTATAGCGACTCTCATCTGGGAGGTATGTTGTTGGATGATTATGTCCTCTCATTTTACAATAGAAACTATTCACCATTCTATTGATGTACGTCTTAGAGACATTTGGTTACATCTCCTACAACAAATTGAAAACAGACGTGGTGAAGATTTGGCTCCCCTGCAATGTCTTCTTCATCTTCATGTTGGTCAGTGGCATTTACGCGTGAGAAGATCCACTCATCTTCGATGACCGAAGACAGAATCAAGTTCTTGACGATACCCATGATCACCATCTTCAAGAAGTTGAGCACCGTAATGACCACCTATTCTGACGGCTACATCACTGGTCGCCCAGTTCCTCCACTCGTCACCATCAGTTGCCTTCTCATCGTTCGTACCTGTATGTGTCTGCCCTCTCTAAGCATGAAATAGGTGTTGAGTTCGGTCATCGCAGGTATCGCCGACCTCTCTTTCAATACGAGCGGTTACATCATCATGTTGATCAACTGCATCTTCACATCCGTTTATATTGTGAGCCACATCATCATCAGCATCACACGAGAGAAGTGATGGAAGCAGATCTATACGAAGCAGATATCAGATCGAGACCCAGCCACGAGAGACTATTTAGACAACTGGACGATGACTTATTATAATTCTGTTCTGTCCATTTTATTTCTGATTCCACTCTTCTTTCTCTTCGGTGAGTCTCTTTGTCCTTCTCTCTGATGCGAGCAGGTGAACATGAAACTCTCACGACTGAGTTGAAGATGAGAAGCGATGACGTGTCTTTCTGGATCTTCATGGTCTGGATGGGAGTGGTTGGGTGCGGCATCAGTGAGTTACCTTGCACCGGGTGATGATGTGACGATGTCATCAGGTGCATGCTCTCTGTGGGCTGTCAAGTTGGTCAGTCCGGCCACTTACAGCGTCGTTGGATCTCTGAACAAAATACCTCTAGCCATCACTGGCATCATCTTCTTTCGTGTCAAGATGACATCCTATTCGATCGTGTCATTGGTGTTGGGTGAGTCAACAGATGAACACCAAAAATTGAACATCTCCAGCTCTGAGTGCGGGAATGTTATACACGTGGGCGAAATTGAGAGCGGCTAATGTACCCAAGCAAGATGACAAACCAATGGAGAAGGTCTGAAGATGAGAGGACTTGGAATGGAAGAGATAGGAGAGTGGGTGGAGAAAGAATAGATGATTGGGTTGCGTATACTCAACGCCCTTATTCAAAGCCTGTTCACCCGAGAATTGAACAGAAAACCATCACGACGCTGCTGAGCTCATCTGTGGATTATTCTGTGCGGCTGGCATCAAAATCCCAATATATTTCGGTAATCTGGCGTTGTTTGGTCACATCATACGATGAGAAACTCATTCGATAGACTCTCGCCAAGTTGGGAAGCGCCAACTGGCTGGGTGAGATGAACATATATATATATTTGGTGCACCAAATGATGCGATACATGTAAAGTGCCAACTCAACCGGATGATACTGAGCAATCCTTTAACCTTATAAGGGCGTTGAGTATATTTGATCGTGTTATCTCAAAAATTGATGTCTGGTCCGTGATGGAATGCCGAACTCCGTTCAGCGAACAGGACTACACCACCGTTTATCGGATTCACAAAACATAGATATGAGCCACAAGCAGTACGGTCACTCTACTCTAACAGGTCTGGAATGGTTAAACAACGACACCTTTGATCCTTCAAGGGTGGTGGAGGAAGACTTACCTCTCGGCGTGAAAGTGTTACACAATGTGCTCACGAATCAGGGTAAGGATCGATGGTTGTGAAAGAGTGATTGAACAGAAGAAGAGGCCGATCGGATCGTAAAATCCATCTTCTCGACGGGAGATGATCTCCCACATTCACAACCTGTGGTCTTTCGAGGATGGTCAGAAGATCCATCTGATGAGTATAAGAAACTCGGAAGAAGAAGCTTCTTCGCCTCAAAGGTATGTGTATCATCTTCGAAACTGAAAGAAGCTGATTCGATTCCGACAGGCACTGGCTGATACCTTCTGGGACAGAGTCAAAGAATACGTTCCATCGACTCTCGACATTGTCGCTGTCGATAAATGGCAGTGGAAGGCCGAGCACCTCACAGAACGCATGAGATTTGTGCGATATGAGGTAATGGCGTTTCTTTGTTCTTCGTTGGTGGTTTGTGACACAGGGCTCAGGTTGGTCAAGAGTTTCCAACTCATACAGATGGTCCAGAGGTACACGATAACAATCACAGGACGTTCTACTCTGTTCTGTTTTACATCAACATGGAGGATGCTGAAGTGTGTCTATCATACAAAAACATATTGTGACATTTTGCAGATAGAAGGTGGTGAACTCAGATTCTTAAAGGGGGACATGCAAAAATCTGAGAAGGTCGTGGACATCCAACCAGGTGCAGAGTTCGAAGCATGATGGATTGAAATGCTGAATCACATCAGAGTCCGGGTTAGTCGTCATTATGCCCCACAGAACGATTCACCAATCGTTACCCGTGAAGAAGGGAGTCAAATATTTGATCAGACAAGATGTGATGTACTCTAGAGTGGAAGGATCAGGGCAGAAGGTAGCAGAGGGAGAGAAGAGCAATCCAGAATGGGCCACGATGATGTAATGTGCTGATGAAATATATGGATCACCGATCTACGCCGATTTATTCGATTTTTGAACTTAATCGCTGGGTGTGAATCATCACATCAACACCGCATGCTTCATTCTCTTCGTGTGATTCGAACAAATAAGTCTCCTTTATTTGGTTCACTACCAAGACGACACATGACGACAGTTCAAGATCAGATCAGAGGAAAGTTGGACCAAAAATTCTCACCAGTTCACCTTGGTGTGTCCCGTGCATTTGTCAGTGAATTCATACTCCCTTCTCAGATGTCATCAACGAGAGCTACATGCATAATGTCCCAAAAGGATCAGAGACACATTTCAAGGTGGATCCACTTCAGTGTTGCAGCACAACTGATCCAGACAGGTCGTCGTGGTGTCCTCCAACTTTGAAGGACAGGGTCTGGTGGATAGACATAGAGCTGTGAATGAGCTGCTGAGCGACGAGCTGAAGAGCGGTGTCCACGCGTTGTCCATACTGGCCAAAACGCCAGCCCAGTGGGAGAAGAGTGGAGGTCAAGTCACACCCTCTCCAAGTGATGTCCAAACGAATCAGACACGCCAACTGACCTTCATCAGCTTGCCTGGGTGGTATGGCCAAAGAGAAGAAACAACAACAGTAAATCATCTCTGATCCATTCGCGCATCGTCTTGATCGTTCGCATCATCACTGAGATCTTCCTCGAGCGCGAGCGTGTTGAATGTCACGGAACCGAGGGAGGAACAGAAGCTGGACGCGTCACGAGGGTCTGGTCACGCGTGAACCAGATCATTATGAATGAATCTGTGATACGTACCCCGTTCGGGTGAAAGGTGAAGACCGAGAAGAAGAGAAGGAGAGAAGAAGAAGCGTATCGGAGCAATCAATCCACTACTGACAATCTGTTCCCGCCTCCTAAATCGGGAAATTAAAAAATCCGGTCTCAAATGCACTGAAATCTCCGTGAGAAAATTATCCGTGTCGGAATCCGGACCATTCCAAGGATGAGAGAGTGCATCAGAAGAACTTCATAATTTGTGGAACACAGCAACAAAGAGGACATCAACTTACACGCCACCAAGAACATAGCTCACACGACACCAAAAGTTTCACGTCATCATCACACAACATGAGCCAACAGAGAGAGAAGGTAGCCATCATCGGTGGTGGAAGTTTTGGAACAGCTGTTGCGAAGATCATAGGACAGAACGTACTCCTTCATGACGACATCTTTGAGCCCGAGGTGAGCGTCCACCATGAAGCACCTCTCGTAGAGCCTAACTCTCTCAGGTTCTCCTCAGAATGACTGACTCAACGTACAATGGAGAGAAATTGATTGAGGTGAAGTCTTTCTCTGTACGTGTTCATCTTCTCATCGTCAACAGATCTTCAACCGAACCCACGAAAACCCCAAGTACCAGCCAGGCATCACTTTACCCTCGAACATCATCGCCACATCAGACTTGGAAGAGACCGTCAAGGATGCCACTATTCTCGTCTTTGTACTCCCTCACCAATTCCTCGAGGACACTTGTTACAAGATGAAGCAATTCTTGAAGGAGGGAACCAAGGCCATATCTTTGGTCAAGGTGATCAGAACATGACCATCATCGTGGTGCTGACGTGAAGCCAGGGAGTCAACTTGAACCAAGAAGGTCCCGTTCTGCTATCCACCACGATCGTCGACATACTGGGTATCGACGTCTCCGTTCTGATGGGAGCCAACATCGCATCCGAAATCGCCAAAGATCAATTCTCAGAGGCCACCATTGGATACACCAACGAAGACAACGCCAACCTCTTCGTCACTCTCTTCCACACTCCCAAGTTCATGTGCACTCCCATCAATGACGTACCGGGCGTCGAGCTCTGTGGTGCTTTGAAGAACGTCATCGCCATCGCCGCCGGTTTCTCTGATGGCTTGGGGTGAGTTCTCATTCTTATCGTCCCCTTCTCATTCGATTTAGTTTGCCCGGCAACTCGAAGGCTGCCATCTTAAGAATCGGTCTGCTGGAGATGAAGAAATTTGCTCAACACTTCTTCCCCGAAGTGAAAACAGATACTTTCTTCGAGTCGTGTGGTATCGCAGACTTGTACGTGACCTGCACCGAGGGAAGAAACAGAAAGTGCGCCGAGGCCTTTGCAAAGACGGGAAAATCATTCAAGGAGCTGGAGGCTGAGATGCTCAACGGACAACTCCTTCAGGGTACAGGAACGACCGAGGAGGTGTACAAAGTGCTGGACAACATGAACATGACGAAAGAGTGAGTGGAAGAGGAAAGAAGTGTGCTGATGATCTCAGATTCCCACTGATGAGCGCCGTTCACGACATTGCGTTCGAGGGGAAGCCCGTGACCGAGTTAGTCTCTTCTCTGGAAGTCAACTGAGGCTCACTTTGTATTACATTGATAAATTAAATTTTGTGCGAAATCTTTCTTTAATTCGCATAGAACGGTATGAAGTCTTCCTTCTCTTTGATCCCCTGCTCTCTCGTCCTCTTGACGAATTCGAGCAAAAGATCTCTCTTGTCTCTTCTTCCCTTCTTCTCGCAAAACTGGGCGTATACCTCCGCCGCCTCCACGACTAATTCGTCTCTTCTCTTCTTGTACTTCTCAGTCACTGTGACCATCAGTCTCGACATGATGATGATGATGATGTTGGTGATGAGATGACTCACTCATGTCTATGGTGATGTTGAAGTAGATCGATATTCGTACGAAGGCAAAATCGTCGATGACATCCCAATCCGATAATTTGGCCATCTCGATCTGAGCCGTGGCCCACGATAACAGATAGAGAGGTGAAGCCATATTCGTCACTGTTACCTCTCAGACTCTCCGTCAGACTCCCTCACCTGAAGCTTTCCTCAGGTTCTGCACGGCGAGGACCGCCTGGCGTAATAGAGAATCCTTCAGCAAAACGAGATCTTTCCCCTGCTCGATGGCCTTCTCCCTCTTCCTCTCGTTTCTGAGCAGGGAGAGCATTCCCATGGAGAAGTAGATGTCTGATCTCTGTTTGACTACGGCGGAGAGACTCCTGATGTCCGCAGGAACGAAGCGGAAGTTCTTCAGATCTCCCAATTGAACGAATCGATCCATCGTTTGATATTCCAGCTGTTGTTCGTTCATTCATTATCAATCGATAGTAACCTTTCAATTCGAAACGTAAGAAAGAAGGAAAATAGACTGACCTCTATACCGGAATACTTCGTAAAAAAATTGATGACGAGTCGGATGTCGGCATATGTGGTGATGTCGAACGTGTCTATCTGTTCCTTCGATAGATCAAACTATGGTGGATCAGTCTCGTTCTTTCATCATTCACTCACCCAGAACCAATCCACCAGCTGTCGACACAAATCACGTGACCAGTACGTCTTACTGTTGGCCGTACCTCCTATCAATTCGTTCATGAACCTGACCACCACACTCTTGAAGTCTGAAACGATTCATTCTCTCGTGTGCATCCATTTTTTCACCTTCTTCTGATGGGGCTTGGACTTGTCTCATCTTCAACCGAAGGATCTCCCTCAACTCTGATTTAGCACATCTGGCGATGCATCCTGACCGAACAATCTTCTTCAACATCTGATCCTCACTGAGGTCCTCCAGTAGTCCGTTGTATCGGAAATTGATGCCCAAGATGTGAGTGAAGGCATTCACAAAGTTTGTCGTGTCGATGGCCTCACGATCGAATTCTAAATAGTCAGGTCAAACGTTTCTTACAAAGAAAGACATTCAACACCACGTGGAGACGAAAGACATTCAACACCACGTGGAGACGAAAGACATTCAACACCACGTGGAGACGAAAGACTCACTCGAAGAGATCATTCTGGACCAGATGTGAGGTAAGAAATTAGCGTATTGATGGAGCTCTTGCATGGACATCGTCAACAGTTTCTTCGTGGCCGCTCGAACTTCATCGTTCATCTCATTCTTATTTTCTCCCGTATTCCACCTGTTCATCATCATTCATCATGATAACAATCTATCGCACCGAGTGAACGCATCACTACAGAGGGAGACTTTGTGTTTGGCCAAGAATTCTGGTCTAAGTAATTCATAGAAGACACTGCGAGGTCTCGGGTGGAGGCGTGTCGCCGGATCGGCTGGGGGTAACAATCGACTGAAATCTATTCTCTCTCACTCTCCCCTCTCTCTCATCCACTCACCCACGATATACATTCGTCCATCCTATTCTTCCTTCAGATTTGACATGGTGATGTTACAGAGTATGAGGTGGAATAGAACAAAGAGATGAAGGGAGATGACTCACATGTCCTCTGTGTCCTTCGATGTCACCGGGTCCGTAGATCATCTTTGAATCACCGGGTGTGTGACCTGTCATGTGTCCCCTGATGTAGAGACGCTCAGCCACCGTTCTCATCTTCTCCCTCAATTCTTCATCTTCGTCGTGAACTGTTTCTCCTCCGTCATCCGATCCGTATCTCAACGTGGTCTGTCCCTCGTCACTCTTTCAACGTTTCACCTAGTTGGTTCTACCTTGTCGATGGGTAATACGGGCATGGCTACCACTCTGAAACCGAGATAATCCACGAGAGCCATCATGGGATAGAACAGTCCTTCGATGTAGGTGGAAGAGTGGGCTTCCAATCCTCTCATCTCGTTCTTCGCCGCTTTACTCGCTGCTCTGTGAGGATTCAGCATCGATACCATCGATGGAGTTGTCTGTGGTATGTACAGAGGAGATGATCGACCCACCTGTGGTCCGGTTTGGGACCGCCGTACATCCATAATGGAGGGTATTCCACCAACAGTATGTCGAAGGCGAATTTATACATGATGTTCTGTACCCTATCTCCTTCAATTCACTACGCAGGAGAAGACATTTCACCTGTATTTCACACCACCGGCCACACCTCCCACATCTACTCTACATCAATACTTCACGATATTTCGAATGGAGATCAGATTACCTATCGGTTTGATCGTCTTTCGATGCAGAGGCAGTTCATATTCACTGATGATGATCTTAGCGTAGATGGTGGCCGTGTTGACTTCCTTCAATCAGTACACAGAGACGAAGATCACTCACCAAACTGTTGAGAGACAGCATTCAATTTGGATAAAGTCTGACCCCGCTTCTGAAGAGTGCTCATCTGCGTGTCATCCGATGCGTTCATCTTGACAAATTGTCCGTACCACGTCTGTTCCTCTCAGTCTCCCTCTTCTCTTCCTTATTACCTGATATTCTTCGTTCCAATCTCTATACACGTTCTCTCTCTTCTCTTCTGTCGTTGTCATCTCGTTCTTCTCGTGTAGGGACAACTGATGGTGGTGAGTGATGGTGAGATGTCCACTTCGTGATCACCTTGTCCTTCACGGTGTGTCTTTCCTTCTTCTTCTCTCGCCTCACCCTCGATGGTGTGCCCTCCTCTTCAGTCATCGACAGTTCTGGGTCTTCGAGATCGTAGGCTGGATCATTCGAGCTGCTCGTGTATTCAGAGAGGTGATAACTTGAGTCTGAATCCGGTTCGTCTCCTACTGGTCAGCCGAGAAGACGAAGAGATGACTCACATGGAGTAGACTTTGATGGATGATAGATGGGGTCGTCCGTGTATAGTCCAACATCTGTTCTCTCCTCTAATGGATCTGATTCGATGGTATTGTTACTGAGTTGGGTAGATCGATTCTGCGGGTTTGATCAATAGTGAACAGATGCGTTGTGATTGATCACATCATTACTCAGGAGATAGCATCTTGGGTCTAGATATTTCGATTTTGAGCTTGCAATGGAAGGGGTGAGGAAAGGATGATCGATCTTTTCATGTATGCTAAGCCGATCTAACAGATATTGTATCAATTCTGTCTGTGTTCGATGTCATCTCTCTGTTTCGCGAATTCGTATACTAACTTGCTGTTCGTATGACAAAACTGATCGTGTCGCCCATTTGAAGTCATTCTTTCTCGGATCTCCTTCAAGCCCTGCGGCTGTTGATTCGTTCTGTACGTTTGATGATTCTGTGGAAGTGAGGTACCTGAGAAGTTCAATCTGATGAAGTTGCCAACCGATGTGGTCACCAGTGTACCGATGATCGTGACGGGTGTTCGTTCGGTTGCTCTCTCAGAGGAGATCCTAACATGGGCCGTTTCTTTTGTGCGATTTTTATATAGTGCCAGTAAAAGGGTGGAAAATAATCCGTTAATTCTTCCTTACTGTGGCTCCTAAACCCTTGTGCTGGACATCGCACAAACACAGTGGTTGATGTAGGTATGGACATCCGGTGAAGAAGCGAGAGAGAATCGAATGGAAGATGAAATCGAGACTATTTATTTGAGCGGCTTTTGGACCAGAGAGTAGTACCCGTTCAGATCACTCGACAGATCCTTCTCCATGTCTTCAAACTCCTCCCTCGTCTTCTTTCCAAAGGTGGCCTCCGTGTTCAACACCAACTTGAAGCCGTTGAGAACATCTTGGATGAGTCTGTGGGGCACCCACACAGCACCGTTTCCCTTCTTCTCCTCTAATTGTTTCTGTCCTCTCTCAGCCCTCTACGCTTCATGCATCATCTCACCCTGGCTTGATACAGAATCAACCTTGCCGATCGTGCGGCCTCATCGATGAGACCGTACTGCATGTAGAGTCGAACCAGGCCCTCCGTGTAGTTGTTCTTCTCGATGAACTTGGTCAACCAGCCCGGGAGCTTTGTCTCTGCGTCCCTCTGTAACATTCTGTCTGCCACGTAGAGGTGATACTCTAATCCTTCCGTTCGATCTTTCAGAGAGCGCAGCAGTCGGTTCAGCTCTTCGCAGTACTTTTTCGTCTCATAGGCTCTGTTTTCATGTCAATGGACGTCATCCTCTTCACGTGAAAGGTGGTGATGAAATGTTCATGGTGATATGATGTCATCATCTAACATGATCCACCAACAGCATGATGATGTGATGGAATGAGTCGACTCACTCGAAGGTATCGTAATACTTGAAGACGAGGAGAGAGAAGACCGGATGCAATTTGATCCCAAAGGCACGTCCCAGAGTCACCGCAGCATCAAATAGATTGGACGAGGCGAGATCCGTCATGAGAAGAAGGGGATCCTGTGACACTTGGTACCTCTGATCCTTCATCAACAGCTGCTCGATGGCTCGGACCAAGATCATCTGCTTCTGAATGGCATCCAACTCCACGTTCTCTACCTCATCTCCCATGCTCTGTTCGATTCAGTCGAGTCGATCTACAACGCACACCTCTTCTTCCATGGCGTCTCGTGCGTCGTGAGGGAAGGCACTGATGACTTCGGGGCGGATGTAAGAGATGTACTGGAAATCTGGACTGACGAGTTGTAGTGCGCTGATGCATACGGCGTAACTGTATCCCTGCTGTTGAATCGAAGGCAAGGTGGTGCCCGACGCTTGCCTCGACAGACGATTGGCATAGTTGTACATGGCCGTGGCCGCTGTTCCATTCAGCTTCACCTTCTCACTTGTATTCACCTTGTCGATAGTTGGATCTAGACATGTGGAATGCGTAGAGGATCTGAGAGTAGTTGGGGCTGTTGGCCTGATCCTTCTCCGCGTTGCTCTCCAGCACTCGCTTGACTCTCTCTTGCAGACCCACGAAGGGATATTGTGTCAACCTGTAGAGATGAATGGGTGTGACGTAGAGAGATCCACCTCTTGAATTCACCCTCTTTGCAGAGAGCGATGACGAATATGGGGAGGTTCTTGTTGAGCCAATCACCATTGTGCGTGTTGGCACAGATGGCATCGTAAGCACCCTTCCAGTTCTTGTTGTTCAGGTGACAGTTGAACACGGAATCCCACCGGTGGAACGTAAACTTTCTCACGGTGCTCTCTGCATCGTCCACCTGTTTCGAATTCAGATGGAGAAATTCAACGGTGGAGACATCTCACCATGGATGGGAACGGAGTACAAGTGGCTCGTTGTATAGCGTATCGATCGAAGAGAGCGGATAGGTCCATCTTGTTGACCTGATGAAGCTGTCAGCAAGAGTTGACGTGGTGCTTGTGATCACCCCCGCGAGCAGTCTGGCGACGGCAGCGAAATATCGTACGGCATTATCCAGCGGTTCATCGAAGGGAGAGGAGATGTACTGCATGAGTAATTCTCCCTCGTCGAACGTACCCAGAGGTTGACTCTCTACAACCAGTCACGTCCGTTTCATCTCGACGAGAATATCTCACCGTAACGAGCACCGATCTGGTGGAAGAGATCCAAGGCAGATTGGGTGTTCTTCTCTTCGGTGTCGGGTGAAGAGTGGGCGAGATGCAAGAGGGAGACACCGTGGAGGTGTAAGGAGAGAGGTCGCTTGTTCTTCTGAAGGGATAAGAAATCAGCCAGAGCATCCCACTGTTGTCTCGCGCTCATCATCACCGCCAGAAAAGACGCGTTCGGTTCATCGCTGACGAGAGTGAAGGAGAGAAGGATAGGAATGTCAGTGGATGTGGTAGAGGATACGATGAAGAGAGGAAGGCTCTCTTGACTTGATGGAGCAGTGGCCACAGGTCTTCTTCTTGGAATCGATCAGACACGCAGCGATAGAACGTCTGTGCCGTGGAAGCTGTCCCCCTTCAGTCTCTTCACCGTAATTTCACTCACGCTTGTCCTTGGTCAAATCGAAAGAAGAGACGAGCTTCTTGATCGAAACGGATTGAACCAAGAGGGAGCTGACTCTGGGCAAGAGAGATCCAAGCAGGACGTCGATCTTCTCCCCGTCTAAACCTGATTTCGTTCTCGTGGCGTAGAGGAGGTACAAGGCCACGGAGATGTCCCTCAGTATTCCGTATCTCTCGTACACTTGATCGCGAATGCTCTGCGCGGCGAGCACCTCGCTAAAGTGTCCAGCGTAGGGGCTCTGACGACTGCGGTGAGAATCGTGCATGAAGGAAGAGAGAGTGAGGGGGTCGGACCCCTGGGACTGTTGGACCAAGTCATCGATGATGTGGGAGATGACGGTGATGGGCTCGCGGATGCTGTGGAATTTGGCGTGGAATTCACTGATGATCGATTCTCTCTTGTCTTCCATCGTCCCCTCGTAGATGGGGCTGCTCTGGTTCCTACAAAAGTGAGTGATTTACGTTCGTATCGTGAGAGGAAGAGATGAAGACGTAGATGAACGCACTGAACAGTGGATGTCGTGAGATGTTGGATGAGCTGGTTGCTGGCATCGAAAGTGGATGAATTGTACAACTCTTGATCGTAGAGGGACATCCTCTTTCCGATACCTCTCCTGCACACAAAGTCGACCGTTCTCATCAGTTCTTCTCTGTCTTCCTTCTCCCTCACTGCTCTCGTCATCTCTCATGCATTTCCATCGATCTCACCTGACATGAGATCGTCTTCTCTCTGGTTGTTCGATTTCAATGCACTGTGTAATGTCTCCAATGCATCCATGGGTCGCAAGATAGATAATCCCCCCTACATTCAACGTCACTCTGTGGAAATGATGAAAGAGGATCTCACCTTCTTGACTACGGCAGTGAATGGAAGAGATCGATCCACGATGAGTCCACAGACGGAAGAGGGTTGGTTGAGGAAATGAGTGCAGATCTGTAAGAACACTTCGTACTCTTGGTACATCTTCCTCGCCCTCTCTGCGGCCCTCGCTTCGTCCGTCTCTTCGGCCCTCTGTCCCGAGGATTCCGTTGAAGATACCTACTCTGTCACTCTCTCCTCTCCTCTCCCTCTCACCTTCTCTCGTATGGCCTTGATGATTTCTACCCTCACCGATTCACCACGGATCGGTCGAGCGGAATTCTTGTACTTCTGCAGTGCCTCTCTCAGTATAGAATTGGGAATGCGATCGGGATCGAGCAGCTTGTGGCAGAGGATGTCCTCGATGTCTCCAGAGAGGACGATGTCGTCCAAGAGGGTGTTCATCGGCTCGTAGAAGGTCTCGTACCATCTGTCCGACTGGATAGTCGCGTGATTGAGACCGTGAGAAGTATTGGAGCGGATGTATTTGACTCGGTAGCCCTTCTTGTCTTTCCATAGACCCCACAGTGTGCTCTCGTCTCTCTGGAGATCCAATAACTCACCCTGGAAAAGTCAATTCTCTGTGCCGAACCGTTCGATTGTACCTGGTGAACGCAGACGCTCTGGCTCAATTCGGTGGTGACGAAGGTGTTGAGATCGATTCTCTGCGTGTGAAGAACCGTCTCACTCTTCATGTCTAAGGCGGTCGTGACGTGCGCTTCTCTTCCGTTGGATGATACGAGGATGACCCATCTGCTCGTGATGAGAAGAACGACGGTGCATGATTCTTCACTTGTGTGGGTCTGAGTTGGAGTACCAGCCCTTCTTGGAGATCTCTTTGGTGGTGGTGACGAGTGTGTTGTTCTGTGTGGACCACACTCTGACCTTCAAGTCTGCGCAGAAGGAGTAGATGTAACCTCCGTGATACACCATCGCCTTCACCGGTGACCCAGACGATTTGTACAGAAAATAACTGAGCCCGGGCTCGATCAATTCCGTCTCTGCAGACACAAATTCCTTCACCCCTGCTCGTCGTCACGTGAGAAGAAAACTCAGTCTCTCACTTGGATTGGATTGAATGGAAAGCATGTACAGGCTCCCGTTGGCAGCACCCACGATGACTCTCTTGTTCTCGTGTTCGGTGGTTGCGGACAAGCAAGTCGTGGTCGCTCCCTTTGCGACGGAGATGGAGCGGTGGTTCGTGTCAATCTTGAAGTCAAAGAGTACGCTCTGAGCACCGTATTGCTGTTCTATTCAGATCGTGAGGGAGGAATGGAAAGCTCACCATGGAGGAAGGATGGGTCAACAGGAGACGATGGAGTCTTCCCCTCTCGGTGACGACAAAGATGGAGAGATACATCTTGTTATCTTGTGAAGTGAGAAGGATGTACAGAGGGAGAGGGATGCACTCACCGTAAGATGAGATGAAATGGACCACCTGGGGAATCAGATCTGATTCAAATCGGATTCTCAATTTGTTCTTGTCCATGTTGAAATCCATAGATATATCCACCAATTCTAGAATCTCTCCTTGTGTTCTCCTGCAAGATATCAGATCTGATATGACAATCAGATCGATGAACCTACCAATATAGGAAACGTCTGGAAGCACTAGGCATTCCATGTGTGATAGGGAATCCTCCTCCTCTTGTAGGTTTTTCTACCAGCGAAGATTCATTGGCCAGGGAATCGCTTACAGAGAGTGAAATCCATTTGCTATTGTCCTCACTCTCATATACGTTGACCTCTTTGTAGCTGCTGGGAGCTGGAGGTTCTCCCATCTTTGATGTGATCACAGGGAATAATATAAACAGATCAGCTCTTTTTTTGATTTTCAAAACATTTTCGCGCCCATAGAGAACAACACGTAGACCGCCTCACGCCCTACTATCTTTAGACAGAAGAGGATTGACTAAAATGTATGAAGGAATATTGATTTTATTTGATGTGATGTGATCTGATCCATCGAACCGATGCCAAGGGAATTGAAACATGTTTGGAAAGGGTAGATATCTAGATCCATATTCCTGAATCTCTCTGTAGATGAGAAAAGGGCCGATCCAACGCCTCTTCAGAGACTGCATTTTATCACCTGCATTGACGAAAACCAGGACTTCTCCTCAAAGTCCCGTGCCCAATCTCTTTACAAGGGTTGAAGTCGAGATGGTGACGTTGTACGAGGACCTTCCATCATTCAGTCATTACAAATCTGGTTGGCAACCTGCTAACGGTCCCGTGCCCAATCTCTTTACAAGACCTGTGGTGGATAGTCATTCTATTGTTCCATCATTCACTCCATTGTGGACGTCCAGGTCAGAGCCAGAGGATTGTCGGCCCTGTGTATGACTTGTTCTTCCCTCCTGTCCTCACGTCATCATGTGAGCTCAACTGTCTATCCTCGCCCTCTAGTCCCACTTCTCTTATATTTACAGTAACCAGCAGTACCTTCTCCTGTGTGGGCTGGTCGGGTGGAGTCCTCCAGACAATTGTCCGCCAGTCGCTCACTCGTCAAATAGAAGCGGAAAAATTCTCCTGTTCTCCAAACTGCCGCTCTTCACAGGTTTATTCGTGAAAATCACAGCTGAGGGCTGAGAGTTGCCAGGAAGCCCCCTCATCCCCCGAGGTATGGAAATAGATTCTGACGGTCAAACGGTGAGTTCAAAACATTTCTGACGTTTCGATTCACCATAGAGACGCAGTCATACCCCCGACTGGATCCATTCATTCCATTTGTATCCAGCAGAAGTCACACGCGGTCGGCATGAGGTTCATCATCTTGCTGCTGTGCGTGTCCACCGTCCTGGCTTGTGACGCTACGAACACCTGCGAGAATAACTTCTGTTGTTCATCCAGTGGATAGTGAGTTGAAGAGTGGAAAGACAGTGCAGCTCATCTTTCACCAGCTGTGGAAGCACCTCTGATTACTGTGGTGCGGGATGTCAATCGGGCCCGTGCGGCTCTACACCCAACTCCACCCTCACCGGTTGCATGATCTCAGGCTGCTCTTCAGACACACCGTGCTGTTCGAAATACGGATAGTGAGTTTCACCATTAATTACATGATGCTCATTGGCATCAGCTGCGGGAGCACATCTGACTTCTGCTCCCCCGCAAATTGTTATTCGGGATGTTTATCCACGAGCTCTACCTCTTCCACCAGTTCCACCTCTTCTATCTCTTCTACTTCCTCATCAACAACCGCTTCAAATGCGACGACTGGCTACGCCAGCTGCTTAGATAATCCCAACGGTTGTGCCGCAACGCCCGATTCACCCTGCTGCTCGAAATACGGATAGTGAGTATTATTTCATTTTATTTCTAGTCGCTCATTTTCCCAGTTGTGGCAGTACGTCAGACTTCTGCTCGGCCAGCAATTGCTATTCGGGATGCTCCGAGAACAGTGCCACCTCTACCACATCTACCACCTCCACCTCTTCCTTCACCTCTTCCTCCACCTCCACCTATAGCTCCGCGGCAACAACCAGCACTGGATATGCGACCTGTGTAGATAATCCCAACGGTTGCGCGGCAACACCTGATTCACCCTGCTGCTCGAAATATGGATAGTGAGTCCCTCTTCACCTCATCTCAGTCCCATCACATGGCATCATCGTGACACGGAAACTCATCTCCTCCAGCTGTGGAAATACGACGGAATATTGTGGAATCAACTGTCATTCTGGATGTCCCACCACCTCCAGCAAGTCTTCCAACGTGACCACCAGAACATACGCCACTTGTGGGGAGAATCCAAACGGCTGTTCCGCCACACCAGACACACCCTGCTGTTCTTCATTCGGATAGTGACTCTTCCCATCATCTAGCACTACCTGACTCCATCAGTTGTGGAAGTACATCCGATTACTGTGGTGCGAATTGCATCTCTGGGTGTCCCACGGTGGTTATCACTCAGCCGACCACGACCCTCACTGGATGTGCTCTCGTCACCAACGGTTGCTCTTCCACACCCGATACACCATGCTGTTCCGTCTACGGATTGTGAGTCTCTTCCGCATGACATCATGATGACGTCATCAGTTGTGGTAGCACGGACGAATTCTGCGGAGCCAACTGTTATTCTGGCTGCCCTGCCACCAACAACACCACCCCCGCCACGAAAATCACGCTCAACTGCCTCCAATTGGGATGTGAAGACGCTCCTCAGGGTCCCTGCTGCTCCATCTACGGATAGTGAGTTCCATCTCCCTCCGTCGTCTCACAATCGACAGCTGCGGGCAAGACGCGGCTCACTGTGCGGGTGTCACGTGCGTCAGCGGACCCTGCTATTCTGACCCAGGAGCCCCTACCTTCGATACCGTTCCCGCCATCAACCCGAACGAGAGGGTAGTCATGGGTTATTATCCCTCGTGGGACGCCACACAGGCCACTGACTGTAGAGTCCCACCCGATTGGACGGATCCAGATCGGTACACGCATTACACCATCGCATGGGCCACTGTCAACGGTGATTTCACCATCAGCGCGGAGAATAACGACGATGTGGGGTGGTACAATCAAGTCTTGCGATTGAAGAAGAGAAACCCCGACGTGAAGATTCTGGTGAGAAGCGTGTGAAGGAGAGGGTTAACGGAGGTAGATCTCACTGAGAGCCGCCACGACCGCTAGTTCCGCCGAATTCATCGCCCTCACGAACGCAAATTCGGCCGTGAAGAACGTCTTTGCCAATCATTCGGTACAATTCGCCAGGAAATATGGATTCGATGGTATCGATATCTACTGGTGGGTGTTCTTTATCTTCTCCATCATCCATGTCATCGGATTGAACCAAGACAGGGAATACCACGGAACGAATGCAAACGAATACAAGGTTTTCCAAGCCCTCAGAAGTGTCATCCAAGCGGATGCTCTCACTCACGTGCGTCTCTTTGTCACCCTGATTGACACATCCTCATTCCACCATTCTGACGTAACACAGAATGATACTCTCATCCTGACCTCCACTTCGGGCGCTCTCAGTTCCGCCAGGGCCGCATGGCTCTCACCTTCCGTTCCTTACGGTGAATCACACGTCCTCCATTCATCTCACCCCTCCAGTGGATCTGTTCGTCGTCATCGGTTACGGCTTCAGTGATCCACTGAGCAGTCTACTGACGGACGCCACTTCAGCCTGGAACGGATCTTACAATCTGGTGGGAAGTCATCTCGACATCCTCAAACTGTACAATACCAGTGGTGTACCCACCAACAAGGTACGGTTCTCTCCATCGAAATGCATTGAGAGATGTACAGACTCTCATCTCTTTCTTCACGGGGGCAGCGGTGTTTCAAGTGAATACGAACGGAATTTCGGGCAGTCAACTGTACAAGATGGGTAATCCCACCACTTTCTCTCCATTACCCAGAAGCAGTGTCTGCACTCAGATCGCCGTGCGTACCATCTGATGACTGTACGTCTCACCGATTACCAGGGAGACGCTCAATACATAGAGATCGTCAATCTGGCCAATTCGAACGGGTGGACGACCATGTGGGATTCTTACACCAGCACACCCTACATCGTCAATCAGAACGGAACCCAGTTGATCTCATACGAGGACACGACTCTGGCTGACATCAAGATCAACTATGGAATACTCAACAGCTACGCCGGTGCCATGATCTGGACTCCCCCTCGTTACACGGTGGTCACCGATCACATCTCCTCTCGGATGTTAGGAAACGAAACGAAGGCATCCATTCAGGCCACTCTGCCTCCCTCCCTCAGCGGTGAGTCCTCTCTATCCTCTCCTTCTCATCTCTGACAGTGGATCTCTCTCTCAGTCCCTCTTCGGGTGTCATCGGTAGCACTGCCTTCAACGTCACCAGCTCGTGGAGCACCTTCTCTCCTCCCCTCACCTACACTTACTCTTACACGGCAGACTCCAACACCATCACCTTCGCCACGACTTCTTCCTCCACCTCTCCCTGTGTCCTCTTTATCTCCTCTGGAAACTCCATCCAAGTGACCGTGAAGGTGACCGACAGCAAGGGAAGGAGCACCTCGAACACCAAGACCTTCCTCTTGACCGCAGGGACTAATTCGGTGACCACACAGCTGACGGCCATGGATCAATGCTCGAATCTGAACAACACGGTCTCTACCACGGGTCTACTGCAGAACCTCCTCCAACTCACTTCATCCGCAACGGGATCGGACAAAACGGCCGTGGTGAACAAGATAGTGAACCTTCTCGTCGATTCTTCCTCACAGAAATTGGACTCGGATCAGGCGACACAGAGGACCAATGTCATGTACCAATTGTGTGGATCTTCGTGTCCCCTGACGCAGTTGGTGACGGTATTCAACACGATGATGAGCAGCAACGAGGACAAGGTGAGAGGGTGGATCACGTGGAGAGAACTGATGGGATCAGGCTTACACGTCCACGTTTGCCACCTCTGCGGTGCAGACGTTGTCCGCCATGTTGTCTGCATCCGCTTCTCAGAAGAGGAATGCGAACCAGTGGTCCACTCCCATCCGCAGTGTGAGTCCCATCCTCCCTGATGTAAATCTAACACTCTACAGATCGTCGAGAAGGTGATGGACAATCTTCTCTACAACTGCAGTTACGTCAATAGCGCACCCATCACATCTTCCACGTCTGTTTTAGGGATATCGGTCTTGTGCACGACATCAGGACAGATCAATCTGTCGCCGGGGGGTACCAACATCACCATTCCACCCGGTGTCCTCGTAGACAAATGTGAGATCTACATCATCAGTACGTCTGACGTGTTCCAGCGGGATTGTTCCAGATCAAATCGGTGTACTGGTACGGCGGGGGCGGAGTGTCGAATGCCTCTGCACCCATCGTATCTCTCACGGTGACACCCGGAATCTACGACAATCTGTCGAGTCAGATCTCCGTTTCCATGGGAACCACCACCGGTACCTCACTGTTCTGCGCTTCACGTCAGAACTACACCCTCTCCTTTGAGAAGGATTCCAACTGCCAGCTGACGGAGACGAACGGCATCACCTACTGCAAGTGCAACCACATGACCGATTACACGGTTTACTCTGCGTCATCATTGACGAATGAGGGATCTACAACCACCGGAGGATCTTCTTTTCCTCTGTGGATCATCGCCATCATCGTGGTGGTGGTGCTGGCGGCCGTGGCCACCGTGGTGGTGGTGATCATTGTCAACCGAAGGAACCACCGAGAGAGGGAAAACATCTTTCAGATGCAGAGAATGATGCCCACCTACGAGATCAACGACAGGTTCAAGTTGAACACGGACGAGTTCAGTGACCTACACGAGATCGGACAAGGTGCCTTCGGTGTCGTCTTCAGGTGAGAATGTTACGTAGAGGAAGAGACTGAGGAGATCAGTGCAAAGTGGAGAGAGATGCAAGTGGCCGTGAAGCAGCTGAAGAACGTGCACGCCACGGAGAAGGAGGTGCAAGAGTTTGTGGCAGAGGTGGACCTGTTGCAGGTGACGATGCGAGACGTAGATCGATGTAGACTGACGAAACGATAGCAATTGCGACCTCACCCCAACGTCATCTTACTCATCGGTGAGTGAAAAGATCAGAGTTGAATGATTCTGACGGTGATAGGTCTCCTGGTCCCTCCCGATCCTCTCTCGATCGTAACGTGAGCCATGATCATCCCTCTCCGTATTCATCTCATCCCTCTAAGGGAGTTCTGCGAGCACGGATCTCTGTACTCTTTCCTGCGAAAGAATCCATGCAGCCTGGAAATGAATTACACGTTCATCGTGGGTATCGCCCGTGGTATGCTACATCTACACCGAGAGAACATCATGTGAGAGAGAGGTCATCATCGACCATTGACACGCTCAGTCACCGTGATCTGGCTGTGAGAAACATCTTGCTCACGGGAAGTCTGGTGAGGGAGGAATGGAACGAGAGAGACTCACTCTCTTCAGATTCCCAAAGTCTCTGATTTCGGTCTCTCACGAACGACGAACGCTGATCCTGACACGGCTGCACAGTGAGTGTCACCTCTCGCTGAATTCATCATACTCATTCCCATAGAACACAGACAAACGTGGGCCCCATCAAATGGATGGCCCCAGAAGCCATCATGAAGCGAGAATATTCCCGTAAATCAGACATCTTCTCCTTTGGGTGATCGAACGATATCGTACTCGTGCGGGAATCTGACGAACGACAGAGTGGTGGTGTGGGAGATCTTAGAAGTGTGCGATCCTTACCCCGAGTTGAACCCCGTGGAGGCTGCTGTAAAGATCATCCAAGAGGGCCTGAGACTGAGCATACCCGACAGCGCACCAGAGGACCTCCAGTGGATCATGAGAGGTGAGGACATTGCCTGGCTCAGACGTCAGCTCATTCGAATGCAGAGTCGTGGAGGACAGATCCCATCACCCGACCCACCTTCTCAGATATCATCCACATGCTTGCTCCAGATGATAAGAAGTTGTACACTCCAGATAATAGCGCACCCAACACTGGGCAGTATCAACTGCCCAACACCTCGACGGATCTGGAGTACACTTCGTTGGACACCCAGACGGAGAATTGCGCTTCCACTGAGACATTACAAGAACTGGCGGGATCAGGACATTACGCTGGTCTCCCCGGCAGCAACTACGCTGGGTTCTCGCCCTCGGAGGAGAACGTGTGATAATAAACCATCTTGATTTGATCAATGTATTTTAATGTACCGGACATTTCTAACTAAGGGTAGAAATAGGGTGTTGTGGCCAGATTGGTCCCAGACATCATCACGGAGACATATCCCATGGGAGTGCTGTACCCAGCCAGAGAGGGTACGGTGACAGTCGATGCACTGATCACGCCAAGTGCTTGTTTAGAATTGTTCAAGAAGCTCCCTCCCACCACTGTTAATGTCCCATCGTCCACCTGTGCGTCCTCAACAACACAAAAGTGGCTGATATCCTCAACCTGAATGATATACGTGGTAGCAGCCGTCTTGGGAAGGTTATTGGAGTAGATGTTTGAATTGATCATGGTCGCTCGACCCGAGCTGACGAGGAGTACAGAAGCATCTGTATACGGTCCAGAATTGGATCCCGTCACCGTGATTGAATGAAATTCAACGGTAGAGCCAAGAACAACCAGGGTACCAGTGTTACCGCTGAAAGTGGAGCTGAAGACGGTACCCTTTGAACCATAAGGACAGATTGCTCCGCCCGTGGAGGCAGTGTTATTGATGAAAGTGGAAGAGAGAATAGTGAAAGTGGAGGACACAATCTGGAGTGCTCCTCCAAAATTAATGGCGCTATTGGTGATGAAGGTATCTCCTCTTGCCAGTAGAGATCCAGTGACACAGCTAATCGCACCTTAATAGATCAATGCCTGAATCTCAATGAACAATTTACCTCCCGAGCCGCCGGTATTGTTGATGTATAGATTGTTTGTTGAAGTACCACCTTGAGCAAAGAGGATCGCACCTGCATTGTGATGAGATAGATGAAGAGACCATTGATTCACCTCCTTGGGAGCCGGATCGATTGTATATGAATGTGTTGTTCGTGAGATGGGCTTGGTTGGATGCCACAGCACCACCGGCACTCGGTGATGTGTTGTTGTAAAAGGAATTGGAAGTCAGGAAGGTAACACCTGCTGTCGAATAGACGGCTGCTCCATTGGATAATGCTTTGTTATTTGAAAGCACACTGTTCGATACCTATTTTTGCTCAACTCACATCATGGACGATCAACTCACACTGAGGCTGTCGCTGTTTAGCATGGTAACTGCCGCGTATTTGAACGAATTATTTGAAAGATTAGATTGGTCGATCTGAACATACCATCAGCGCATTCATCGAATCAGTTGACGCACCTGAAGCGAGCAGGCGAAACCTCCCACCGCTCCCTGCTCTTGAGCAGTGACGTTGTAAGTGTTCACCACCGTAACATTGCGCATGTACATTAAATTCGATTGAGAACACAAGATGGCAGCTGTTCATGTTCAGAAACACGTTCACGACGACCATCTCACAGAAGGGAATATTCTGCAGGACAGAATTTGTGAGGTTGATGTTGCCACTGTTTTGTACGAGGAGAGCTGCGTTGGCGTCGACGGTGGAGGTTGTCATGAGGGACATGGTCAGGCCATCGATGGTTCCATTCCGTACACCGTTGACGTTCAGTCCACCTCCAATGAGAGCACCGTAATTATTGTTGATCGCCATCGACTGTATGGCGAAGTTGGTGTTGACCAGACTGACTACACCGTTGCCCAGAATGGTATTGCTGTACAGGCTGATGTTCTGTGCAGAGAATCCTTGGGCGCAAGAGGTACAAGAGAGCACGCCTGTTAAATTCAGTACACGTGCATTCTATTGAAGCGCTCACTGCTGGCGTAGTTGTTTGTGAAGACAGAGTTCTTTACCGTCAGGGAGGCAGAAGTAACTCCCACCACACCTCCGTCCGTGGATGAATTACCGTTGGATGTGAAGGTGGATTGATCGATGGTACCTAAACGTCTATTTACATTTGATATAGATCCATCGACTCACCCGTTCCATTCACAAAGACACTTCCACCTCTCATCACGCTACCGTAGTTATTGGAGAACGATGCAGCAGAGAGAGTGAAGCTGGATCCAGCTGAGAGACGATCAATCGGACGATGCATCCCTTCTATCTCTCCTCACCATCAGAAAACAGAGCACCTCCGTATTGAGCCGAGTTGGAATTGAAAGTGAGGGAAGAAGCTGTGACGGAGGCCAAGTTGGTGGGGTTCAGATAAATTGCACCTCCCTTAGAGGTGGCCGAATTGAGCGTGAAGGTATCACTCTGCAGCACCACCGCACCTGAGATGCAGAGGGCACCACCGATGATGCCCACGACATTATTGCTCAGAGTGCTGTTGGTTAATCTCACATTCGTATTCTGATCCGTGATGATGGCAGCTCCGTACGATGCGGCGTTACCTGAAATCTTTTTCAGCTCTCTCCTCTCCCCTCCCTCACCATCGAACGTGCATCCATCCAGGTAAGCTGTAGACGTGATCTGAACGGAAATAGCTCCTCCGTATCCGGAGCTATTAAAATTGTACAGTACACCAGTCCACCCTCCCGCCTTGTTGTTGGAAAAGTTGGATCTCGTGACGTTGATGGTGGAAGTCGATTGGAGAGTCACTGCACCCCCCGTGAAGGCCATGTTACCGTTGAACGTACAATAATCGAAGGTCCCCGTCGAACTTGAGAGATGTACGCCACCGGCGTTGTTTGCCAAGTTACCGTAGAAGGTGGAGTTCTGTGCACTCACAACGGAGGACTGAGCACGTAGGGCGGCACCACTACTGCCGACGTAAGAGGAGGTGATGAAAGTGTTGGAGGTGAAGCTGCAGCGAAGGAGTGTGAGGTAGTTTGGAATTCCTGATCCCTGTATGTCTATACCTGCTCCGTTCTTGGCGGTATTTGCTGTTTCCACTCAGAAGAAAGAAGAGATGAGCCTCTCACCTGTGAAAGCAGTGTCCGCCACGGTGACGTTCGTGGAGGTGGAGAAAGATAGAGCACCTCCTTGAGCTGCGGACATGTTTGTGAATTGGGATCCCCTGATGACCACGAGGGAAGTTGTTCCGTAGATAGCACCACCGTTGTTCGTGGCCACACCACCGCTGAAGGTCGAATTCGTCACCACCACTGAGGAAGATTGAACGGCCACGCTGGAACCATTTCCGGCTTGTTCGTATTGAAAAGTGGAAGAAGAGAGAACGAGCTGACCGCTGGTGGTAGAGATGGAACCACCTGTTCCCGCAGAGTTGGAGAAGAAAGTACAACCGTTAACGGTGGTCGGTGAACCTGCGTCGATCGTGAGATCTCAGGGGCTGCGGCTGACCTCACCCGTGGTAAAGATAGCACTGCCGGAGGCTCCAGAGCCTCTGTTGTATCGAAAGACAGAGTTGGACACCTGGAGGGAGCCGGAAGCGATGTAGACAGCGCTACCGTTCTGACCTACGAAGGTGGAGCTGAACACCGATACAGATCCTCCGATGCTCTTGATGGCTGATCCCGATCCAACGATCGTGTTGTTATTGAACGTGCAGCCAGACACCTGTAGGGTTCGGTTGTAAATAAGAAGGCTCATACTCACCATCACGTTGCCCCATACGGAGATGGCCCCGGAGGTAGAATTGAAGAAATTACAGTTGTTCACCACGAGATCGATGGAGAGAGAGGAGCTGATGGAAGAAGAGAAGGTGATGCCAGACAATGTCAGTGAGAGAGATTTGGTGGCAGTCAGTGAACCCGAAACGATGGTGCCACTAGCAGACGCGATGAAATTCCAAGAAGGTACATTACCAAAAGCTACATTCTATGCGATTTTGAGCGATGTGCGGCAAAGGATCCTCCTCACCTGCAAATAGACACCATCCTGTAGAACGACCGTGATAGACTGATATCCGCTCGCATCGGCAGAACTGATATCTACCTCTGGTCAAATGGATTCAACATTTCTACTTCAGATGCACCTGAGGACCACGTCCCTGGGCTCGTATAGATAGTCTGTGCATAACCACTGACCAGAAACAGCCCAACTATCCACAGCCTCATTACTGAGGCCATACCTGTCCTTCGCCGTTTGATGCCTCCCTCGCTTATTTTCGAAATAGAAAAAGTCGGAGATTTCGAGGAACTAAAATAGCGCAAACTCGATCAGCCAGGTCCAACACGATTCAGGCAATATGATTTCGACTGTAATACATCCTATGATGTTGGAGAAGATCATCGACACGTATGGACGCGGACGATCGGTGTGAAACAACGGTTGCATTGGAGTTGACCTAATTGAACATCCAGAACGGATAAGTGATTGCAAGGAACGATCGACATGATCAGTCCAGAACTTTTCCAAGGTGCAACATCTAAAACATCACTGAATGAAAGAAATTACAGGAGTCCAGACAGATGGGAATGCGAAATACACATCAACCCTCCAAACCTCGAATGAAAAGAACACATGAATCGAACAATGGTCATCTCCGTAAGCTCGAGCAATACACATTACCCGGTGTTCTGGAGAGCTTTCAATTCAACCATAGGAATCCAGGTTTCTTTACGTCTTCGCTTATCCGTTGGCTGAGGTGATGTCGAACGCTTTGATTGTCATTTGACGTTGTGCAGTGTAAGAAGGGCGATGTTAACAACTTTTTGGAGAGATTGAAAAAAGTCCCTGAGGGCGAGATCAATTTCCGTAAACAGACGGAGGAGATCACGAGAGAGAAGGAGATAATTCGATTGCCATGGCTCGCGTCGTGCAAGAATCTTCTGGAGGCTGCATGTAATTCGACCTACACTTGTGACTTCGAGGGTGAGACGGTGAATGATGCATGATGCTGATGATGAGACAGATCTTGTCCTTGGTGTGATTGAACTCGAAATCACCGCTTTCTTCGTGGAAACTACCCACCCTGAGCCAACCGCCTTTGTTCGGGGTCTTCAGCTCGCTTGCAGTTGTAATTCAACCCAAAGGAGAAGCTCTCAACTTCTTCGTCCTCTAGAGGTGAGTGGAATTGTCCGCGATTCACGCTGACACCGTGCAGTGTAGCAGTGGTCTCGTTCTTCAGACGGCATCACCTCTGTAGGTGGCCGACAAGTGGGTGTCTGTGGGTTCTCGTGCAGGTGAGTGGTGTCAGAGATCAATCGGGCTCTTCGTCAGAGATCCTGAATAAATCTTGAGATGTAGAGTCTTTTTGTGGATGCTCAATTGCTCGTCTTGTGCAGGCTGGGCGAGTTGAAGTTCCAAGATTTCATGGATATAGTTTGGGTTCGTTTCACAGGCGATTTAAATGGTTTCTGTCGGGTGTAGAGGCAACCGAAGATGCGCGTCGAACATTTGAGAATCGTGACGAAGATGCAAGGTCACGCGTGTCGTTGTTGAGAGGAGAGGTGCTGCTGTCATCGGTTCGGGATGGCTGCGATGCGATCGATGGACTCTTGAGGGTGAGCAGGCCTCCTTAGTGACGACGGCACGTGCCTTTGCAGAGGAAGATGCGCGAACAACTTGATGAGACGATGAACACGAATGTTACAGTTGGATGCCCCGCAAAGGGAGGCGCATTCAATTGAAACTAGATTCCAGGAGTTTTTCTTCTTTCAGCGAGACATCACGCAAGGAGCCCAGGTCTGGTGAGTCTTTGTGGTCGGGGGTTTCCTCTCGCTGAGAGAGGGACAGACTAAGATGGAATCGAGGGTGGCATTTCCATCGCCGCCCAAGATTAAGGGGTCGCCCGATTGAGCGGTGGTTTGCAATCAGGTTCAGAAGGTGAGAGATTATCCCCGATACATTTCAACTGATTTTGAGGAAGGTTTCTGGAAGGAGGGCCAACACATCTGATCGTCCCCAAAGGATGACGCTAGCCGCAACGGATCGGCTGTCAGAAGAGGTGAGAAGTCGTGGTTCAATCGGGAGAATGATGGCCATACCATTTTTGGCGAAGTAATGTAATGTTTGTAGTAGCCGGTTCTCGACGAGCAATTCGAGGTGAGAGATGCTTCGTGCATGCAGTCTGATGCACGTCGGTGAGTGTGAGCGTCGATGTGATGATATGCTTGTCTCGGAAACGTCCCCTTGAATACCAGGTGAACACGGTGAGTCGAGGGTCACTCATTTATGAGCAGTAGCAGGCGCTGACACTGGTATAGATGTGGAACGAGTGGATCGTGTGGAGGTAATGGTGGAAGATGAGCTGCAAGCCTTTGTGTCAGGTGAGTGATGGCTGTCTTTCTTGCTGACTTTCGCTGCAGAGACATATTTTCCTTCGCGTGGCGGTGGACTTCTTCGGGTTGTTGGCCTTCGGGCAATAAAGTCTTTTTGCTCTCTGACTCCTTCTTCCCTGACAATCGTGGGTTGTATCGCTGTTGTCGCTGGCTTCGTCTTCGGTGTCGTGGTACCGTTGATGGTCGTGTAGATGGTGGGCCATGTTTCCCACGTGTGCGTGTGTCGTGCGTCGTGCTGAACGAGACGGGAGGTCACGTGA
The DNA here is from genome assembly GCA_003024175.1 of Planoprotostelium fungivorum. Classification (NCBI taxonomy): domain Eukaryota; phylum Evosea; class Variosea; order Cavosteliida; family Cavosteliaceae; genus Planoprotostelium; species Planoprotostelium fungivorum. The sequence continues at coordinate 78,325 of MDYQ01000137.1, forward strand.
CTTCTTGTCCTTCGTCCATCTCATCTCACCCACACGTGGAAGGTGGATCTACGGTATTAATTAATAAAGGTNATGCAGTCTGATGCACGTCGGTGAGTGTGAGCGTCGAAGTGATGATATGCTTGTCTCGGAAACGTCCCTTTGAATACCAGGTGAACACGGTGAGTCGAGGGTCACTCATTTATGAGCAGCAGCAGGTGCTGACACTAGTATAGATGTGGAACGAGTGGATCGTGTGGAGGTAATGGTGGAAGATGAGCCGCAAGCCTTTGTGTCAGGTGAGTGATGGCTGTCTTTCCCGCTGACTTTCGCTACAGATACATATTTTCCTTCGCGTGGCGGTGGACTTCTTTGGGTTGTTGGCCTTCGGGCAATAAAGTCTCATTGCTCTGACTCCTTCTTCCATGACAATCGTGGGTTGTGTCACTGTTATTGCTGGCTTCGTCTTCGGTGTCGTGGTCGTGCAGATGGTGGGATATGTTCCCACGTGTGCGTGTGTCGTGCTGAACGAGACGGGAGGTCACGTGACTTCTTGTCCTTCGTCCAGCTCATCTCACCCACACGTGGAAGGTGGATCTACGGTATT